>JANHGN010019742.1:29869-43650 GCA_024605025.1 Megaceryle maxima | reverse complement strand
TCTCTTCCCCTTTGGGGAGGGAGGGGGGTTAACAGAGAGCCTCTGTTAGGTCTAAGGGGCTGCCCTGACCCTAAACCGTGACACACATTGTCAGAATAGGGGGCTAAAATGAAACAGAAAACAGATTATTGTGTTATGAGAAGCATTTTTTTTTCTTGAGTACATAGTACTAATTCACTCTATACTCTTAAGACAGCAGCACTTACCTGAAAAACTGATTTCATTAAGTCTGTCCATGCCTTAACCACAGTACTGAAGCGTCTACCTTCCTCAGGCATCTGAGCCATGATATCAGGAGAAATGAAAATTGGCTCCAAATAAAGCCAAGTAGCCTGAACCTTCAGCCATTCATCCAAGATCTCCTGTACCAACAACAACTTTCTTTCCCATTCCCTACAAAGTAACAATAGTTCAAAAGTATTAATTGATACTTCCAGCAAAACATTTCCAGCAGATTGCTAAAATATTTTTGGCAATTTACATTCAGCAGCAAGTACAAGTAACTTACATAAGCTTTAATATTTCATCAGAATATCATATTCACCTAGCCTGATTTCTGGCATAGCAAAGTCCACGCTAATTTCTGCAGCTGGATTATCTGCAAGGATGATTGTAGGATTTAATGCACTACGTTAATCCAATAAACAGACCAATAGAATCAGTAAATAAATGTACCACACATTATAGCATGTAACAGTGTAGAGGAATTCCTTGTGGAACAAGGAATATGGTTTCTTTTGAGGGATTGGACAGCTCCATGCTAGGTCTGGCTAAGCCTCAGTCAGCATAAGTGCTGGGGCTCTTTAAAGTTCTCCTGAAGAGCAGAAAGGAAAGAAGTTGCCCTTGAGCAAAGCGGGGGAGCGGGGCAGGAGCAGCGCGTGCAGCACGGACACTCGCCGCGACGGAGGCGTATACGGAATACGTATCCCAAATGCAGATAACCAGTGAACCTAGAGCTTGATTTGTATGCTTGTAGCCAAACACCAGTGAAAGTAGTTGATATACGTGTAATCAGAGTGTAGCACTATATAAGCAAGTGACGCAGTCAGAATAAAGAGATTGGCATGTAGCCATACTGGTGTGATTGTCAATACTCGGCTGGCTTCCCATTGGGACCCTCTTCATAACAGTACCTATGGAAAAATGACTTTCAAATGAGTATGTAATCTGGTTTCTGAAACACACCAAAATCCAAACTATGATTCCTGTTTGCTAGGACAGAGAGACAGAGATGGCAAAAGAAAGACATGAAAGTAACATTAATACCTTGTATTATTATAAATGCTGTCAGTCACCAAAAAAACTCTGAGGATCTTGAAAGTCTCTTCCAGCCAGAATGATTCTATGATATTACCATAGTGTGCTTACTCTTTTTAATCAGGCAAAACCTGATCTTTTACAAGGAAGGAATTGTTATACTATAGTACAGTAATAATAAGAGAATTAATACTTATTGGAATGTACATGTATGTATACACATGTATGTGTTCATATTTATTGAGTATGTGCTGAAATCTAAAATACTATTTTTGCAGGTTGATGGGGTTTTCGAGGTACGTATACAGATCTATAATTATAAACAAACTTTAAAGAATTTTGGTGTTCCACAATAGAGCTATGTTTGGGGGATTTAAGAAGCAGGCATTGCTTGAGAAATAAAAACATTAAAATCTATGCCCCAGGATGGACATATAGATTTTTTCATGTGCAATGCTGAGTTTTAGAATTTATTTTCTGCATTAGAAAAAACACCAAACAACAATTTTCATTATTTCCCTGACAATTGTCTTGTTTTCATCTTCAGCTCCCTTACATAAACCCTAAAATTTTTAAGTGTTGAAGAGCTAAAAGTTTTACAATTAGCTTTACAATTTAGGTAGAAAGTTTAGACTATATTCTCTTAATCTACCACATTTCCATCTATACCTCAGATAGGTTTTATCTGGTAAAATGAAGGCAATGTTATGATGCATCGGGTACCTTAAGTACCAGAGCAGTTTAAAAAGGGTTGTCAACCTCTCCAATGCATTAGCACTTACCATATTGTTAATTAAAGGTAAAAATCAAGTTTGTGGGATTCAATGACATGTAGCTGATATGGGACAAAAGCTTTAACCCTTTAAAATGAGATTAATTCACTGATTGAGGATTAAAAAAAAAAAAAAAGGCATTTAAAGTCCCTATGCTTTAGATTTAGCAGAAAAAGGTTATTTGGTAACATTCCTTCGTAGCCTTTTCTTAGAAAAATAATTACCTTACTCTCTTTTCATAATGCTTAATGAATGGAGATCCTCTCATAGTCTGAGTTTTGACACTGTGGTCATCCAATAACATCCGAATATCCTCTACAGATGACAAAATATGGGTTCCTGTTTTTCTATAGGCAAGAAGAGTGAACTCCATTTGATCCCATTCAGAAATCATTTTCATTAAAGCCTTCTCAAGTGCATGTTCTTTGCTGGCTGTTTCACTGATGGTCTCAAACTTTTCTAGAAATGGTTCAAGATGCAAGTTAATGTATGACAAGACATTTGAATCTTCAGAAGGAGACAGTGGTAAACCAGCAATGTTTGACATCTCTTTCCAGTGCCTTTTCTGCAAACCAGGATTGCAAATCACCTGGATTAGAGGAATGTGGCATTTGAATTCTTCTACTTTTGATTTAACCTGTCTTATTATTGCTAATGCATTTGAAGAATTCTGGAAGGCTTTTTCTAGTTTATACAATCCATGCCAGTAGTTTCTTGTATGTGCTTCTACTTTCTTTGGATTCACTTCTGTAAATGATCCCTCTGTCCAGTCTTTGTGTTTTCTGTTGAATTCAAGTCATATCATAGAGATGAAGATATGGAGCAAGAGTATTCCGGATGCTTTTAAGCTGAGGGTAGTAAGATACTGGCCATCCAAAAAATTCTTCTTCTGAATTAATCTCATCAATCTGTTGAGAAATAAATAAGGCCTGAAATACAGACAAGCAGTCCACAATACCACATCTTCACCACAGGGTTTAGGGAGGTTTTCTGGTTTCTTCAAATTAAGTTTTGAGTTACTAAACCAGACTGTTACGTAATTGTTGCCATTGACTGAAGTAACAGCTCAGTATTCATGCTTGTCAATAGAGGAATAGAGGTTTAAAATGGAACCTGGGCATTCCTCTATAATTTGTGTTATCATGGAGGCTTTAACAGACATGAGATAATAATAAGAATCGGGAATTGCACTTCCAAGAACATAAACTTTGTAAGCAAACCTACCTAAACTTAGTCCACTCTTTCACTATGCAAAGTGCTGTTGCATTAACTCAAGGCCACATAGTGACCAATTATTGTTCTCAATAAATTTGCAGTTTAAATTGCAAATCATGTAAAAATATTTCATATCTGAATTAAGGATTATTTTTCCACATCTCAGTAACTATATTACTAAAACTGTTGATTCTGTTAACACCAATATTAAGATTTACAATTTATTCTATTGAACTAGTTTGGACTATAATCTTACCTTATCAGCAGCAAGATCCAGTTTTGCATTTAATGCTTGTGCTTTCTTCATATAAATGTTGACTTCCTGAATATCTGCAAATGTGCCAACTTCTTCAACCTGCTTAGAGTAGCTTTCAAGATCCTCAATAAATTTTTCACAGTACATCTAATTAAACATCAAGCAAGCATATACTCATGTACAAAAATCACAATAAATTTCTTAAAAAGGAGTAACTATTCTGATGTGCTATAGTAGGACACTTCATTCTTGCAGAAAATCCAAGACATCCAACACATAAGTATATATTGCACCCAAATGACAGAATTTGCCCTGAATCCTACTGTTACCTGCAGTGACTTACTGGGCTAACAGACATGAGTATGGGTTCTATATCACAGGATATAGTTGGACATTAAAAAAATTCTTTCTGTGATGGATATGTCAGCAGGCAAATAATAGACAGCTAACTTCAAATGCCTAGTATATCTCAAATTAAAATAGAATTATAGGATTAATCAAATGTCAGATGAGACTAAAGAGTTTCACAAGACAGAGGTGTCTCTTACCTTAAAACCACACAGGTCAAGGATAGCTTTTTCTCCATATAAACCACTCCACAACACATATTTCACGTTGAGTATTAGTACCGGTCAATGTCTGAAACCAAGCGTCAAACCATAAGCAGTAACACGTTTCAAGGTAACAAAGTCTATGCTGCACATTTATTTATAACACAGAAGCCCTTACCAGCTAGCTCTTTAACCATACTGCATAAACCTAGAAGCTCACTATCTCAAAATATGTATGATATAAGACAAAATGATGATGAGACTAGGAGGACAAGAAGCCAAATTAAATTGCTATACCAAGGCAGTAACTGTAATGGATCAGCAGCTTTGTAATTAGCAATACTTGTGGAGAGACCAAATCATTTACATAATATAACAAACTGTACTGTAAAAGCCAAAGAAATACAACAAAAAATTCTAACAGACATAAAATACATGTAATGTATATGAGATTCAGAATAAAACTAAATAAACCAAACCTGAATCAAGATGCACTTCTGTTACAAAGCTACCTTATTTGACATTATCCTAACAGGAGAATTACCCTTACAAATTAATGCAGGGGCTTTTTTGAGCTATCGGAGAAACTGCATAAACTGCCATTAATTCCAAAGGGAATGTTCATGTGCATAAATCAAGCCATGTACATGTCTTTAAATGATCTCTCTAAATTTTACTATTTCACATACAGACAACTTCAATTAACATCACTGGAAGTTCTATAGCCAAAGAGCTTTAAGTGTGCAAAACATGACATGTGGCTTGTCTTGCAGTAGTCATGGATATGTTAAAAAAAAAAAAAAAAAAGGAAAGCTGTTAATACCAAAAATAAAATCAAAACATCTAACTTCTTTTTTAAATATATGGGGAAATAAAAATAAAGTATTCCATCCAATAATTTGTCCTATATGCCATTCAAAAACAGTAGCTCAAGGATTTTAAAAATACTGTAATTACAAACCATAGGACCATCTTGAAATTGATCTGTTTTTTTCTTTAATTATCTTTCTGTGCTCTTCAAAGATACCTGGCATTCATGCATACCACTGACAACCATTACTGTTCAGTTGAATGTCTGCTGGTGAAAATTTGACACATTCCATCAGGAAAGCAACACGATTTACAGCATCCACTAATTTCTGCTCCAACTCAAATGTGTCACGTTTCCATTTTCTGCATACAGGCCTTGAGAACAGAAATTAAAAGGGAACATATTTTATACATAATTTAAGGCCAAAATAATGTCTGGAGTAGTTAATACTTGAATACTTTAAGTAGTTAATTAACTTTAATTAAGTATTTAACATTTAAAATCTTATTTTTTTACAAAGAAAACTCAGTAAAATTAGAAATTAATTATTTGAAAAGCTGTTTATTTGAAATGGCACAGTATTAGCCATTTTTTACAGCATACAACTTGTAAATAGAACTGCCTTACTAGCTATTTTATGGAACAAAACTCCAAGGAATGAATGAAGCTGCACAAAGGTTTGGACCAATGGAAGCCAATCTAGACAGCCTGTTGTAAGTGTTGCAGGTTTGGGAAAGAAAGCGTGGTGCTACCAAGAGAAAATTAGTAAAACAACTACAAGAGAAACGGATGTATTTCAGAAGGGGAAGCATTGCATGGGCCCAGTGTAAGATTAGGTCTTCCCTATCAGTAAAAAATGCAAGGAATATAACAGCCACTGTACTGCTCATTATGATTAAAATACAGATTACAGTGTTCTTTCAGATCTCAAGAGTTGGCAGTAAACTGCATAGATACATGTAGTATTTTGTATGGTACTCTTTAAAAGAACAGCAACACAGCCCAGTTCAAACAATAATCCATATTGAAGAACTCTAAAATTATCTTAACAAGAAGAGAGCTGTATTAGCAAAAATGTTGTCCAACTGGACAGCTCAGTAGTATAACATTACTTGATATCCATCAACTGAAGATAAAGAAAAATTAAATATGATGACACAATATGGTATCACTGGAAACATTTTTAGGTAAGGATAAATTGTTTAGTAAATCTAAACTTCTGCTCTTCTAATAGCAGCTTCTGTGCTTCAGAATATATTCATTGCTATGGACCTAGAGAATATTTGGTTATTAAAAGAAAACCCCAAAGACTGATAAATCTTTTCAGCAATGAGATGGAAGAACTATTAGAAGGGACTCGATGGTCATACAATGGAAGTTTGCTGAACAGCAAGAGACTAATACATATTACATTCCAAGTATGTATATAAGTGCTTCACTGAACTGGAGCCTGAATACAGCAAAGAAACAGCAGGGTTCTCATGACAGAAGTGCTATTTCTGAGGAGATGGGATTTTACAGTACTAAACTGCAAGACTTACATCTGCTGTATTTTAAATGATCACTCAACAAAGGATGCAAAGGCAAAATTATTTCATACAACTCGCCACTGACTGCTTTTGAATTAATTGCATATTAAAGTACTCTACATCTCAAGTTTCAACTCTGGTTAAGATATTGGGAATGGAGATCGAGTCTTCTGCATCTGATTGCTTGAATTTAGTTCAGGAGAATGAAGTGATATTCACTGTTTGACTACACTTCTGTTCAGAAGCTAGAAGAACATGCAGTCAAAATTCAATTCTGCTGTTATTTTGCCCACACTACAAAAATAGTTGTTGTCTGCTTACACTAACTAGCTAGGGATAGAAACGAAACCATGCACTTTCATCTAAGTGATTATATATGAATGCATCGCTTCCTGAAAAATCAGTGGAAAAAACTTCTGGGTAACACCTATATTACTAACAGGCTCAATCAGCATTCCAGTCAGCCACACTGCTTGCTAGCATACTCCCCTATAGCAGTGATCTCCAAAGTTTCTTGATCACACATCCTTTTTAGCAAGAATTTTTTGAGTGTGCACACCTGATATATATTTATATTTATTTACAGATTACACACACTACTGTGCTAGCATAAAACACATTAAAAAAATTAGAAATTAAATGAAGATTAAATAAACAATATTTAAAATTATTTCCATTTATTAATTTTACAGAAAAATTTGCTTTCACTAATATTATGAATAATAATAATAATGAGGTTAGTATGAGCAATGTGACTGAACATGCTTCATTAATCTGGTTTAGTACTGGAAGCTTCAGAGCTTCAAAAGGTCTTGTTCTAAGTTTGATTTATTTCAATATTTTGTTTTAATGGCTGACATAGATAAAAAGCAAAAACCAAAACACCAAACCTCAAAGATACATAGATCCAAACAGAAGAACTGCATCACTAGCTGCACTTAATAACTCATGATCCCACCCACAAATTTCATCAAAACCCTTTGAAAAATTGATCTCATAAACATCCATCTTCTCTCATATCACTCAGCTGTTCTTGAAAGCTAACTGGAAATTTTTGTGGTTTTAACACAAACTTTCAAAAACTACTTGAATATTTTTAAACACAAAATTCTCTTTCCAAGTTTTTAAAGTGTAGAGAAATCAAAGATTTTATAGGGAGACACACAGTTTTCAGGAACAAAAATCAACTAACAATGAAAACATTTTGAAAAATCCATTTTCAAAATGCTCTCTCCATAGCATGATTTTCTTGAAAAGCAGTTAATTCTCATTCTTAAAGATAATCACCTTACCTTGAAGGACAGAGTAAGTGTAATTATGTAACCAAAAATATCTGATAGGTAACATACTAGCATCCACTAGGCATCACAGAAAAGGTAAGTAAAATTAGGAACATTTGACTTGTAAAAGAAAAATTCATAACTCATACTTAAGATCAACAACTCTTTCAAAGGTACTTGCCACAAGATAACCAGCAAACCTATGTATGGCACAAAAGATTTTCATAGTTACATTCTGTCTTGATACAAACAATTATGAAGATTCTACTATTTAAAGATCTTGTTTATAAAATTAACCACATAGATGACATCCTCTGGAACTTTTGTCACTTCTGGCTCCAGTATCTTTGCTGACATAGCATGCTTATGAATGAGCCAGTGAATGAATTTCACGTGTAGTGCTCTTTCTGTAACCTTACCCCACAATCCTTTTTAATTCTGGTCAAAGAAGCCACTCCATCGATGGTTACACTTGAACAGCTTTTCCAAAAAGTACTGATTTTATTAAAGATTTTGTTTACTGTTGAGAAAATATTTTCTCCAATACATCTTTCCTCTAGGTTTCATTTTATTGAAACAGAATCTAGCAAATACCATAAACTGAGACACATTAAACAGCTATACTTTCATCCATCTGTACAGAAAATGTCCCAGACTGCATAATTTGTTCTAATACTTGCTTCTACAAATTTTTAGTGATGGTTTCCATGCACCTTCCATGTCTTTGTCCTCGCTGACAAAGAAATGCATTTTATTTTGTCGCTATATTGTTTTTCAATTATTATTTCAGACATTTTTACCACAGCAGGAAGAACAAGTGTTTCCCCAATGATATGTGGCTTTTTCACTCTTAAGTACATCTTGTAGAGTATTGGATTAAGTATCACATGACTTGAAACTTCATTGAAAATAATTGTAGAGGTTTCTCTTCATGATCTGGATGCTTAGTTTGCACATGTCTTGCTAAGTGTTATGATTTCATACTCTCATTTCAGTATCTGAAAGCACAATAAACATTTCAGGCAAGGTTCATCACTAACGATAGTGAAGGTAAATTCGTATTTCAAATGCTCTTCCTGACAATCTTCAATTTTTTAGGCCAACTTGTCAGATCTGATTTAGGTCATCATTGTTTTTACCTCAATGTGAATGATGAAGAGCTTGTACCAGGGGCAGATGTGTCAGCTCTGCCATTTTCTGGTTGATCACTCATGCTTGCATCATTAGTATCATGTTCAATCTGCAGTTTCTTGAGGGAAATCTTTTTAAGTCACTTGCCAGTTTTGGGAGTGTTAGGTTAGTTAAAACTAGATAATGTCATCCTTAAATCTACTTAACTGGGCATACAAACTGCAATTCATAGTGATACACTGAAAGCAAATGAACAAGTGAGGGTGCCACTCTGAATCCTTCCACAAAGTGGAACACCCACTCTGTCCCCTGGACACCTCATGTACATATGTGACACAGGACCCTCTGACACAGAGACTAAAGGCACCAGTGTCAATCTATATATGAAATACTGGTAAAGCTTAACTTCTTTCCCACTTTCTTCAGATAAAAAAAAAGAAATACTATTCCTTCACGTACTCCAATGGATCATCTTGCAATCCCTGGGCTGCACAGCCCCCACTTTGAAGACAACTGCCCTACAGAATTGTGTTCCATGACAAATGTCATTCTCACCAATAATGCCACTGGCAAGTGGCAGCAGAGACAAAGGACTGTTTCAAATAGCCAGCCTGGTTGTAGCCATAATATTTTACTGGGGAAAAGCATTTAGCTGCATGTATAAGAATCAGGCTATAACATTTAGTCTTATGGCCAAAGGCCTGTCCTTTTCTACTCTGTAACACAGATACAGCACCAGTGACTTTAACAAGGCCAAAATCGCATCTGTAAAGGCTGCAACTTGCAAATGCTACTGTTGTCCTGGTATTGCTGGGATAGAACCATAGGCTAGCTGTGGTCTGTAGGCCGTTGGCAGTTTTGAGTCAGCTGGGAGCTTAAGCAAGGAGGGGCAAAAGCCAGGGTAGCTGACCCAAAACTGGCCAGGAGGTGCATCCCATACCATAAACATCACACTCAGTATAATGGGAAAAGTTTGCTGAGGACAGGGTCTCACGCCATGGATGACCATCCCTGGAGGAGCTCACTCATCATTCTGCTCCCAAGGACTATCTTGCCATTTATTGTGACTGCAGGCTGAGTATAACTCTGTATGTTGTGTTGTTGGTATTAGTTTGTCTGTTTCATTAAATCTGTTTTTATTTCAACCCATGTGTGTCTCCTTTTCTTCCCAATCCCCCTTCTTGGCTGGAGAGAGGTCATCGGGTGATGGAACGATGGCTATAGCGCAGCCCCAGGTACAGGCTAAATGTACACAACTGCTTAAGAGCAGAGCAATAGTATGAGTAGATACTTCTTGTTTGGACTTATAAAAAAGAAGAAAGTACCTTAAGTTCCATTAGCTCCTGGAGTAGTAAAGGCTTTTTCTGATATTCTCTCAAACTCATCACATAGTCTGAAAAATATATAAAATAACCAGTTTGGAATGTGTGTTTTCTTTTAATCTTTGGACAAATCATGTACATTTATAACTGTAAAAATGAGATTAACATGTACTTTAAGGATTAAAAAAATTCAACATTGCAAACAAAATTAAGCATGTTTCAATACACATTTTCAGACTGAGAGTTACCTCGTAGCCGTGTCTTGATCTCTGAATATTTTGTAAGTAACTTTTTCACAAATATTTTCTGCTCGCTGTACCAAAGCACTTATTGATTTATCACAATGCAATTCAAGCATTCCCAGATGGAGACACTGAAATACAAATATAACAGCTGTCAGAATTTTGAATAGCTTTTACCTATTTTTTCTCACTGTGTTAAAGCAGAATATCAGGGATCTTACATGAGAATTTAGTTACACCATAAAATGCTTTTAAATTTGCAAGTGAAGAAGAAAAAGAAGATAAATCTACACTTGCAAATAACTGTTCTTCTGTATATGCACACTGAACTTTATATGTCTTACTTTCATTGGTTTTTACCTTGACAGAAAAAATACTTCCTCAAAAAAGAAGGGCATCTACTGGCATTAGCACAGATTGTTGTCTGGTGAAAATATAGAGTTTGAGATAAAACTGAAATGTGGTAATCTTTATTTACTGTTGTAGACACATGACATTCCTCAGCATTAAAAAGGGACTCTGCCTCCCAACAAGTCTTCGAATCCAATGCTTACTTTGACTACAGGCACAAAAAAAAAAAAAAAAGTGTTTTACATTAATAATCCTCCATCTGGTTTAGGTGCTTGGAAGGAATTTGGAGGTGGCTGGGCCCATGCTTTCTCTTATTCTTTCACATCTGGAAGGAGCATACTCTGAATGCCTTCAGAAGACCCAAGACAATTTATTGCAAAAATAACTGTCTCAATTAAGTATGGCAAATACACTCCAGGAGTGTTACCTCTTTAAAAACTCATTTTCTGGGAAAAAAATTCATTCACTTCAATTACCTGTTGCTAATTTTCATCACTTTTAACTAACAACATTCTTAGTACAAAATCAACATTTAAATGATATCCTTATCTCTTTATGAATATTATTAAAATTTACCTTCCTAGAAGTATATTTTATTTCCTTAGCAAGTTTCTGGTACTTTATAATTTCCCTTTTCATTTCTTCAAAGGTGTGTTTCTCTGCCAGAAATTTATCAATATCTTGTTCAGTTTGTTTGTTTATCAGGAAGCTGTACTTATCATACAGCTTGAGATGTTCCACAGGTGCAGAACTTTCTTTGATAATTTCTTCTCTGATCTTTTCTTTATGTTCATCCAAGATCTCATCTAGGATAATAGGCTTCAAGACAGCTGATGACTCACCTTTTGGCTTTGGAAAAAAAAAAAACACAACAACAAAACAACAAACAACAAACCACACCAAAAAAAACAAACACATTTTTCAAATTACAGTTTCATCTATAGCTCAGGTATGTCATGGAAGATAAACAGGATAGGAAAAAAAAACCCCAATCAACTAAATGTACTTTAAACCCTTTCTAATTAAAGTCTGATTAAAAACCTAATTTTGTAGATACAGCTATTTACATTCTGCTCCCAAATTATTTTGAATCCTAGCTTAAGGATCCTTGCCTCCAACAAGCAAGAAATCAGAGCTGCTTCATTCAGAAAATCAGAAGCCCACATTCTTATCCACCCAAAACAATTCCATCAACAATTTTAAATTTAATCTACATGGATTTTATTTTTCCTGAACCACAAGCACAAGTTAAATTTTGCTATCAACTGATGAATCTGTAAAATTAGAAACACAGAAAACACTTTCCTGCAACCCCTCAGAAAATCTAAATCCTTGCTCTCGTGTGTTGAGACATGCTTGAGATGCTTACTTTATTTTGTCTTTTCACAGGTTATTGATTAGTGCTTTTATAAAGCATAGCATACTACTCAGGTTTCTGCTTGAGCATGTGTTCAAGCACATTAATAAAAATGTTCAGGATTAGTAGCTTTATTTAAAATTCACAGAATCACAGAATGTCTTTGGTTGGAAGAGACCTTCAAGATCATCTAGTCCATCCTTCAGTCCAGCTCTGCAAGCTCACCACTAAACCATGTCCCTAAGCACCAGGTCCACAACACCATTCAAATGCCTCCAGGGATGGCAACTCCACCACTGCCCTGGGCAGACCATTCCAATGTTTGATAAACCTTACAGTGAAGAAATATTTCCTAACATCCAGCCTAAACCTCCCCTGATGCAGCTTGCGGCCATTCCCTCTGGTCCTGTCACACATCACCAGGGAGAAGAGGCTGTCCCCATCCTCACTCCAACTTCCTTTCAGGTAGCTGTAGAGAGTGTTAAGGTCTTCCCTCGGCCTCTTTGCCAGACTAAACAACCTCAGCTCCCTCAGCCACTCCTCACAGGACTTGTGCTCTAGGCCCTTCCAAGCCTCATTGCCCTTTTCTGGACACACTCCAGCACCTCCACGTCCTTCTTATAAGTGACAGGCCCAGAACTGCATGCAATATTCAAGGTGTGCCCTCACCAGTGCCAAGTACAGGGAGACAACCACCTCCCTATTCCTTTTGGCCCCACTGTTTCTAATACAAGCCAGGATGCCATTGGCTTTCTTGGCCACCTGTGCGCACTGCTGATATTTAATCGACTATCGATCAATATCCCCAGGTCCTTTTCCAACTTGCATGTTACTTTCAGTATAGCAGTCTTAGGTTTTCAATGTGGAGAAAGTAATTCTTTGTGGCACCTCTTGCAGCTTTCCAACCACACATCTCCAAGTTTGTAGCCTGCCATGGGGTTGTTATGACCCAAGTGCAGGACTTGGCCCTTGGCCTTGTTGAACCCCATGCCATTAACCTTGATCCACTGATCTAACCTCTCTAGGTCTCACAGTAAAGCTTCCCTACCCTCTAGCAGATCAACACACCCACCTAGTTCAGTGTCACCTGCAAATTTACTGAGGGTACACTCAATCCCCTCATCCAGATCATTAATAAGACATTGAAGAGAACAAGCACCAGTACTGAACCCTGGGGAACACCACTTGTGACTGGATACCAGCCAGATTCAGCTCTATTCACTACCACTCTTTCAGCCTGGCCATCCATCCAGTTTTTTATCCAGTGCAGAGTGTATTTATCCAAGCCTTGGGCTATAAGTTTCTGAAGGAGAATGCTGCGGGAGACAGTGTCAAAGGCTTTACTAAACTCCAGGTAGACAATGTCCACAGCTCTTCCCTCATTCACTAGGTGGGATACATTGTTGTAGAAGGAGATCAGGTTAGCTAGGCAGGACCTGCTTTCCTAAGCCCATGCTGACTTGGTTTACAAGTCAAGTTGGTGCTAAACAGAAAGGGCAACAGAATGTCCAAATTATATTCTTTCAGGGAAAAGGAAAAGAAAAAAAACCCACCAAGAAAAGTGTTCACATCCCACAGCTCTCTGGGAAACAATAAAGAGGTGCCACAAGGAATTACTTTCTCCACATTAAAAACCTAAGACTACTATACTGAAAGTAACATGTAATTCTAAACCAAGTAGGTAATTTATAAATAAATAAGAATTA
>JANHGN010019742.1:0-23608 GCA_024605025.1 Megaceryle maxima | reverse complement strand
CAAGTAATATATAGCCTTCCTACCTACATGTCAGTTGTGAACAAATAAAAAAAAGGCAACTGGAAAAAATTTTCAGTGAACACAAGACTTTCTGATTCAAAATCACATGCTGAAGCATGTGACCAGGTTTGTATTATACCTGCTAAGGCTCAGCTTTTAAATTCGGTGATATAATTCATGTTCACACATATCTGCATTTTGCAACTGTCAGAATTTTAAGATCATTTAATTTTAAAATTTGGTTCATCTATTAAAAAGGAGAAACACATTATTCAAAGATAAGGAAACTCACAATATAAAGTCAACAAGAGTCCTTCTGAATTGTTGTATTTTGCTCAGATGACTGCTGCTCTGTAATACAGAAGTTGATGGCCCAGCGCCTGCATTATCTCTAGAATTCTGTATCTTGTATTTCTTGTATCTCATCCTAAAATACTCTCCTTGCAGAACATAGATTTTGAAAAGAAGTTTTAAAAAAAAAAAAAAAAAAAAAAGGTCAAATTTATTATGCATACGTTTATTTTTGAGAGGTTTATTTTCAGTACTACCAAAAATGTGAACCTTACCAGGGGAATACTCATTTTTCACATTAAACCCATCTGACTCATCATCTTCCTGTTCTTTGTTCAGATGGAATAAAGGGCAAGTCTGATGCCACAGTGGTTTAGACCTTGCCTAGAATAAATATTTTACATTTTAGTTTTATGCTTGTTGTAGGTGCTACTAACACACACTTCATGACTTCTTAAATGAGTAAATCAAGGAAACTATAGTCAAATACACATCGGGAATAAAACAGCATAAAAATCATACAGTAAACTAATGCTTATATGTTACCCTCAAATTGTAAATACCCAGACCATTAGAGATAAGCACATCAAGCTTACATGTAATATTTGTAAATTCTCTAGTTTTATACCACACTTAATTATTTTCAAACTTGTTTAAATACTTTACTTTCAATGTTTTTCAAATATTGAAAAATAAAGTTCCACATACAGATAAAATATACATACATAACATACATAGATAGTGCAGAGAGAATATACAGCTCAGTCTGTATTTGAATGAGAACTGTGCTCTTTACATAACCATGCTGCAAGACATATTTGAAAATGAAAGCTTACAAAAAAACCTACCTGAGACAACTGCAGTAGTAAATTCTCCATTCTCTTTGCTGACTTTCCTTTGACAGTTGGACTGGGCTTGGGGGGGTGGGGAATGAATAAAAAAAAAAAATTCACAACTGCACACTTAAATTACTACTACTATTAGAATTCTGGACTACACAACCTCTAGAGGTCCCTTCCAACCCAGACATTGCTATGTTTCTACGTAAAACCAGACCTGTAGCTGGATTACATCTTGTATGTAACAATTTTTACACGTACAATTTCATATTGCTTCCCCTAGAGTATTTTCATGTAGAATACAACTTTATCAAATGCCTTGAAAAAGCACAGCTCTGAGAAATTAATCTTAAGCAGGGAAGCATTTCTGTTACTCTTTTGCCAACACATATATTAAAGGTATCATGAAATAATGCAAATAAACAATTTTTTTATTCCCATTCTTCAATCAACATTTTTAAAACACAAAATGGTCTTTTTTATTTTTTTATTAATTCAGAAACTCTTACTGAAGAGTGTCCAGTATTCTCTGCTTTTGCACAATGCTGATCCCATCCCTCAGCATCATACACTATCAAAGCTATCTGTCCAAAAGTCCCCTCTGAGCATGCCCAGGACTCTGGCTAACACATTTTAGCAAGGTACAGAACCTTACTATAAACAAACAAGGCAATCTAATTGCAAAATTATTTAAAATTGGCTCTACCACAACTGCCTTTGGCTATTCTACTTCTCCTCTGTTTCACATTACCACCAATACCCTGGCAACGCCAACACTGCATCTTTCCACGCAGCTGCACTTGCACCAATACTGCCTTGTCTATGGTACACCTGTCCTCATTTTCTGCTTCATATCATATGCAAAGGCTGTAACAGAGGAAAGACAAAGCACACAAACTGCTCTTTTTGGCAGTCACTGTAAAGCTACTGAAGACTTTGCCATATAACTTTCAGTCCCTTATTGAATGCTTCTTGCCAGTCTATCTTTCACTTCGGCATGGTCCATGTGTAAGATTTTTCACACCTTGAAATTATAATACCCAAACCACTCCTTCAGTCTGCAGTGACAGATTTCAACATAAATGAGGGAAAAGCAGTGTTATAACCTATAAGCACACAAAGATTTACAGGCCAAGCCTGCTTTTTATTTTTGTGTGCTAACTGGAATAGTTGTAACTCTACTGGGAAAATATAAAATATTAAGCCATTCATTTCTCTGCAATTTAACATATTCAACTGCAAAATAAATAATAATCTTGCCACAGATTGCATAACAACTACAAGTCTTTTCTTAATACTGGCATAAATACATCTCTTAGTGGTGTATTGACATTGCATCATAAAACTACTGCTTACCAAGCCAACAAGCCTATGGGATGCCATGTACCCTATGGACAGAGTTTGGAGTCATTTAGACACAACTCTATACAAATATGCTATGATAGAATCATGGAAAAAAAATTTACAGCTGCTGGGCTGGACCTGGCTCAGGTAAAGCCACTTGAGGTGGTTCTGGACTTTTGAGTATAGACACACTCTTTGTTCTTTGTGCTTTGCATAATGAAAAAAAAAAAAAAAAAAAAAAAAAGCTCATTGTTTCTCTAGTCCAGATTCTAAAGCAGATGATGAATACAGAAAATGCATTCCATTGATGAATGCTGAAATGCTTTCCATTCTGAAAGGCCTTTCAGTACTTAAAGGGGCCTGTCAGAAAGATGGGGATAGACTTTTTAGCGGGGCTTGTTGTGATAAGACAAGGGGTAATACTTTTAAACAAAAAAGAGGGAGATTTAGACTAGAGAGAAGGAAGACATTTTTTACACTGAGGGTTGTGAGACCCTGGCCCAGGTTGCCCAGCAAGGTGGTAGATGCCCCATCCCTGGAACTATTCTAGATGAAGTTGGTCAGGGCTCTGGGCAACTTGCTCTGGTTGCAGATGTCCCTGCTCCCTGCAGGGGGATTGGACGAGTTGACCTCGAAGGGTCCCTTCCAACCCAAATCATTCTGTGATTCTGTGTGGATGGATGGGGAAAAAGCCATATTTTCTGTAAGAGAAAATGGTTCTAAATCCCTGGAAGAGTATTATCTATTTCTCTCAGTGGCTAGGTACAGAGTCGTAAGACTCCTGGTTAGGAACAAATAATGGAAGCTCAGGTATTTCTACAAATAATAGGGCTCCAACGTGACTAAGATTATACCTTGTCTTCATATAGAACATTACATGGTTTTGTTTGGATTTTCTTTTGATGAAAAACACAGAATTTAGCACCTCAACTTATACCTCTGAACTGTTGGTACCGATAACCCCAGTAGTGATGTTATTTTCACTGAAGATAGTGACAATTATTTTAAAATACTATAATGCAAACTTACTAGTGGCAATAAGATGCACTAAAAAGAGTTGTGGACAGTGAGGACTATATGCACCTCAAGAAGAAACACACCCAAATAAAAACTGTGAACTTTCAATTTACTGAAGGAAGTTACTGAATTATTTCAGTGAAAATCTCTCACACATTTCATTAGAGGAAAGGAAATGTGAATGAGGACATCAAACCCAAAAGAGACTAAAAGAACAGGATTGACTTATAACAGGCAAACATAATTTTAAAGGGCAGACTCTTCCTTATAATTACATTAACCAACTACAACCCAATCAGGCCACCAGAGAAAAAATACAAATTAATATCAGTTAATAGCCAGTCATTTAAAACCACATTAATAGCTAAAGGTTTCTATTGGCATTTGTCTTCACCACTTATGCTTCCTGCAACTCCGAAAATAAACTGAATTAATGAAAATCTCTTCATGATTTGCATTGAAAACAAACCAGCAAACCAACCAAAAAAAAAAAAAAAAAAACCCCAACAAAACAAACAAACAAAACCCAAACAGTCAAACTCAAACCACAAAGGGGGAAGAAGACTTGTAATATTTTGTATGAAACCAAACACTGAAATTCATTTATGTGGTTTTTAATGGGATACCTTTATGAGAGCGTTACTGTCTCTGAAAACACTGCAGGAACTGCAAACAGACCTAACTCAAAACACCTCTTTAAACTTGCACTGCTGGAGTAATGACAGGACATGTGGGAAGCTGCAAGAAGGACTATACTGCTTCTAAAAACCTGACTTAAGGCATCCACAGCACAGGCACCACGGTTTAGTTTTTCTGAAAGGTATGAGGGACAACCAATGTTAAGCTAAGAGGACAGGATACCGAAGCCTATCTTTACAAACGTGGCTGCACCACCAGGTCTCTGCTTGCAGAGTTCCAGCATTTAGTTAAGTGTCAGGGATAAAAAGAAGCTTAATTCAAGCTTATTACTTAAGGTTTAAAAGAAAAGCACCGCTCTTCAAATCAGCCCTATATCCTCCCACCCCCCCAAAAAGCCAAGTGCGCTCGAGCACAGCGCAAGCGCTACCCTGGCACTTCCCCTCAGCCCGCCCGCTGCTCCCGGGGGCCGCCACGGGACCCCCAGCCCCCGCCTGCAGAGGCGGGGAAGACGCTGTCGCCTCTGGGCTGAAGGAGGCAGAGCGGGGGCTGAGGCTCGGCCTCAGGGCTGCTCGGCCCCGGCCGCAGCCCTCTCAGTCCCCGGTACCTGCTTGGAGCCCATGTCTGCGCAGGCGGGACGGTGCTGCCCTCTGGGGACGACGCCGTTGCCCTAACAGCGCCGAGCGCGGTCCCCTCGGTCGCCGGCCTGCCCGCGCGCGCATGGCCCATCCCAACGGCCGGCGGCACCGCAGCCGCGCCGCTCCCGCGGGACGCCGGCTTCCCGCAGAAGCTGTTTGGTACCCTTTTAATGTCAGGAAAAAGAAAGGCAGTTTAAATCGCCTTGCGTAGACGTGCTTTTTCTGCTGTCTAGGCAGGTACTCCTGAAGGGGGGAACGTAAGTGAACACAAGTGCTTCTCTTCAGGCAAACGTCCTCCAACTCGAGAACTCGGCTTTGCTTGTAAAAAAAAAAATTCCTAATAAGCTCTAATGACTGGACCGGGCTGTCTTAACCACAACAGCAACAAGTGATTATTTCAGGTGCCACCATCATGCATCAGTCCCTCTTGTGCACAACAGATGCAGGATCTAAACAACCTCCTCCTACCCCTATCAATAAATGAAAGAATACAAGAAAATATAAATCAAAATCAAGAATACAAGAAAAATACAACCCAAACCTGCTGTCAGTTTCATTGGTAGTCAGTGGGTGTTCCCTGCGCTGTGGAGCTGATGCTTTGACCAATCTAAACAAACTACTGGTGTGGTTGGTATGAGTTCTAAGGCTTTGCTGTGTCTAGCCTTGGATTTTAATGGGATCTGAAACAGCCTCTGTAGTTTGTGAATTTGAAATGATAAGTTTTGTAATGTTTTCGGAGCAACATGGAAAAGGTATCACTACAATTTACAGTGGAGTTAGCCTGCTGGAAAATCCCTATCAACGAGCTCTGATTCTGCCTGTAACCAACTTTGTGAACATAGAGCATTGTAAGAGTATGTGTTGCATTTTAAACATAAACCCCCCTTTGTTAAAATACCACAGGCAAGGAACTAATAGGGTATTTTTGCTTTGTCCAGCTGTAGAAAGTTCAACATCAGTTGGAATTCCCAGTGCATTTTCTAATACAGTACCAAACCTGCCTGGTTTTGATTTTGAAATGAGAAATACCCTCATACTCAACATATCTTAGGGAGATTCAAACAAGCTGTGCACTGTACTGGCTCTGTCTAGCTGGAAAACATGCAAAGGGAATTCCTTGCTCTTTAATACTGAATCATTGAACTATTAAAAACTGTAACTACAGAAGGCACAATCAGCGCATGTTGCCACACACTGGTGGGCCTTGTGATGCCCTTTGCTGGAAAGTGACTGTTTTTTCTTTATCTGGTTGGGAAACTGAAAATAGCACACACAATTATACTCTTCAGAGGAGAAAAGACACAGTTAGGTTGCTACTATTAGGAATTTTAAAGAGAAAAATCAGTTCTTGTTTATATAGTATTTTTCATTATCAGAAGAACTTTCTTCTTCCAGAGAACTAAGAAATTCTATGTTGCTGTTTAGGCTCTTTCCCCACATTTCATCCCTTTTTCCTGCAGTGACCAGTTAAACACATTTATTCACATGAACACAATACCAGCTGATTTTAATCAGCATTTCCAATACCACAGGAGGACACAGCAGAAAGCAAATGGTTTAAAACTAATTTGTTGCCTTCCTGTGTTTGATTAACACCTCACTTTCATCTGAAATCCCATAGTCATACCTAATGAAACAATATAACTTCAGAGATAAAATAGGATTAAAAGAATAAAATGGTGAAAGGATGAAGAGAAAGAAGGGAGTACTCCTCAGCATCTGTTTTAGAACTATACTGAAAGAAATTTTAAAAAATGGAGCAGAGTATTTCAAATAATCCACCATTACCAGCCAAAGTCAACAGAACATAGGCACTTGGTATCATAGAGTTCATAGATTGTTATGCAATAAAAAGTTTCACAAAGACTGGAGCATCAATGCAACAAAAGGATCATTAATGCAGTAAAATTAATTACAGGAAGGAAAAAAAGCCATAGATAACATTTTTTACCACTAAGTTTTCATTTGCTGAAAGATTCAGTGACATGAGGGTTTATTCCACCTTGATGCTGCAGTTAAATTCTGTAGTGCCAATAATCACAACTACATTGCTTTTTTCCTTTAAACAGAGGCAAAATTATTAAACAGTGGATAACAATGTGGCTATTCCATAGAATTAACAAAAATTGAGTCAGAATTATATCACAGAATCATGGAATATTATGGTTGGAAAGGACCTCCTAGATCACCGAGTCTAACCATACCCATAACAAAAAAACCATACCCTGATCAAATGTGACTTCAAAAACACAAAATAACCCCCTAGATGCCTGCCACTAGAGCATGTGCTGAAGCACCAGGTCTACCCATTTCTTAAATACCTCGGGGATGGTGACTCAACCACCTCCCTGGGCAGGCTGTTTCAGTGCCTCACCACTCTGTAAAGAATTTCTTCCTGATATCCAATCTAAACCTCCCCTGCCACAACTTCAGACCATTTCCTCTGGTTCTGTCAGTAGTTACTAAGGAGAAGAGGCCAACCCCCACCTCTCTACAACCTCCTTTCAGGTAGTTGTAGAAGGCAACGAGGTCGCCCCTCAGCCTCCTCTTCTGCAAACTAAACATGCCTAGCTTGCTCAGTCTCTCCACATATGACTTGTTCTCTAAACCCCTCACGAGCTTGGTAGCTCTCCTCTGGACATGTTCCAGCATCTCAGTGTCTTTCCCATAATGTACATATGTACAATGAAATACTTTACTGAACAGATAATTTGTTTTTAATGTGGAAGAAAATTGATCCTTTAATTTTTAACCAAAGTACTTACTGGTATGCTTTGTAAGTTTTGATTAGAGCAAATAAATAATGCCTGAAAGTACAACAAATACAATTCCCATGTGTACAAAGATTAAAATTCTCAGATTTGAGTATTGCTTTAAAGGTAATTTCAGGAAGGGGTTTTTTCCTCCCCAGAGGTTTCAGTTGACAAACTGAAACCCATTAACTAACATTAAATGGAACAAGATGTTTGAATGTAATGGAATCACAACTTCCAAAATGCCTACAACACATCTTTTGTAATCCTAAATCACTCCAGTGGTTACAGCAGTCTCAGCTGAACTCTAGGATCCTGGATTGCAGGGAGCTGTGTCCAGCATCTCCCGCGTGAGGTGTCTCTCAGGCACGAACTGCACAAAAAGGCCAGAACTTCAGAAGCCAGACTTCTTGAGACTCAATTGTTGTCCATTGAGAACAGCAAAGCACTGTGTGTACTTGCTTTAAACTGGAGAAGGAGCACTTGTTAACCATAGGTTAGCCTCTCCCCCTCTTTTATCCACCTCTCTACCTAGCTGTATGTTTGAATTTTGCTTTCTGGAGTGTGGTGTATATATATTTCACTGGATCCAAGTAACTCAATTTGTCTGTTTGTATGTTTTGTGGTTAATATCTATGCACATACATATACTTCAATTTAGGGTACCTTACAGTGTTAATCTTGTCATTATCATATCTGTGGTTAAGTCACTGTTTTAATGATAACATATTCTACTGAACCATCTTGTTAATTTCAAATTGACTGATTAAGTGCTGCTAAAATCCAGCCTTTTGATCTACCTCTATTAGCATCAATTCAGAATTCATTAAATCATAACTATGACAAATATTTTCCCCTGAGACAGTATCTTTCTCACTTCCCCAATGCTGAGTGGGCCAAGCAGTATCTTCAAAACCATCAGCTGACAAGGTTAAGGCACAGGATGTTTGGTTTCTGAAACAAGCACACTTTAATTGCACACTTTTATCTTGCCCCAATTTTACAATATATTTTTCCCTAAGCATAACTTACCTTACTTGGCAAGAGTACAAGCACAACTCTTCTGGCAAGATGATAGTCAGTTGTTACCTGGACGATGCATTTTTCTAACATATCTCCTTCCTTAGACTTTAAGAATCTTTTGAAAAGACAATTTGAAGCTGTCTCAAATCACTACCAGTGCTAAACAAAATAGTTGATTCTAAATGTCTTTCATTTAAGCTCTATTACATAGTGATCCAGCAACGGCAGTTAGAATTTAACATCGAAGGTTGTACAGTAAATACTGCAAGATATAACTAGCCTATTACAAACAGGGACATAAGCTTTTTATGTACAAAGACTAGACACACATAAGAGGTCCAGGAAGTTAGTCTGGCAAGTTCACAATTCATCAGGAGAAGTCAGCATGGATTCACCAAAGGGAAGTCACAAAGGTGATGGGAGAGCAGTACACATTGCTATCTAGACTTCAGCGAGGCTTTTGACACTGTCTCCCATAAGATAGACAAGCTGTTGATGTGTGGGCAGGATAAGCAGACAGCAAGGTGGACTGAAAACTGTCTGAATGGTCAGGTCAAGGGAATAGCGATCAGTGGAACAAAGTCTAGTTAAAAGTTAGCAACAAGCAGTGTAACTCGGAGGTCAGTACTGGGGCAACTCTCGTTTAACGTATTAATGATCTGGAGAATGGGGGCAGAACATTCCTTCAGCAAGGCTGCAGATAACACACACAACTGTAATGAGCAACTGACATGCCAGAGGGTCGCGCTGCCATGCCTAGGGACCTCTGCAGGCTGCAGAAAGGGGCTGACAACCATCGTGAAGTTCAACATGGAGAATTGCAAAGCTCTACAGCTGTGGAGAAGGAATCCCCTACAGAGATATAAGCTGGAAAACATCTTTGCAGAAAAGACCTGGGGTCCTGGTGGACACCAAGCTGAACATAAGACACCAGCGTGCCCTTGCCAGAGAGGTATCATAGGCTGCATTAGACAAAGTATCACCAGCAGGTTGATGGAGGTGATCCTTCCTTTCCAATAAACACAGGAGTATTGTGTCCAGTTCTGGACTTCTCAGAACGAGACACAGAGAGAGCTGAGTCTCCAACAAAGGGCTACAGAGATGATGGTGGGATTGTAGCATCTCTCCTGTGAAGAACAGCTAAGGTAGCTGGGCACTGTTTAGCCGAGAGGGTTGGGGTGAGGGTGGAGAAGGAATCTTATAAGCATCTGAAGGGAGGGTGCAAATAAAATTGAGCCAGGCTCTTATCAGTGGTATCCACTGAAAGGACACAAGGCAACAGGCACAAACTGAAACAATGAGGGTTCTGCCTGAACATAAGGAAATATTTCTGTGAGGATGACTGAGCACTGGAAGAGTTGGCCCAGAGATGTTGTAGAATCTCCTTCCTTGGAGATACTCAAAAGCCATTTGGACAGGGTTCTGGCCAACAAGGTCAAGGTAATCCTGTTTGAGGAGGGAGGTTAAGACAACATAATTTCCAGATGTTCCTTCCAAAGTCAATCATTCTCTGATTCTATGAAAAAATAAACAGAGATTTTTTGGAAAAAAGGCAAAGTTTTTTTTAATATAAAAACTGCATAGAAATATGACTTTAGTCATCTTGAAAAGTTACTCATTGCTCATTTACACTTGGTAATTCCCAGTAATATGGAAGGAAGCAAGATGGGCTAACAATTGTCTACAATGTATGTATTTACATTCAATTGAAGTTATGCTTGCACAGTATTTTTAACTAAATCAAACGCAATGATCTCAACAAAAAACTGATTCCAGGTGTATTTTAGAGTTTCTATAAAGTACAAATAAAGTCTTCAAAACTTAATTTCCTTGGATAAGACCAATTTTCATTTATTTAAAGATAAGTTATCTCTAAAAGTAGTAAGAAATGTAAACATCAGATACAATGATAAACATCTTAAGAAGTAACAACTTTGTCATAAAGTGCTGTCAGCTTTATTTTCCAGATGTTAAAAAATAGAATATTCATGTACAAAGACTTTCACAAGCTTCCCTGTTGTAATTTCACTTCAGTAATATTTCCGCAGAATTTAAAAAATACACAATTTTACAAACATTCCTTTCTACCTTTATCGGTTACAATTTTTTTGACATTCTTCTTTAAGTGAACTTTAGCTTCTAATTATGTAAAAAATATTTTGTATTTTAAATATACTCAGTTTATATTGGACTCCATGCTAGTGGAAAAAGCAAAAGGTTAGATAATACTCCAACTGGGAAAAGTCAAGGACATTGAAAAGAAAGGATATAAGGTACCTGAACAGAATCCAACAACTGCCTCCAGCAAACACATTTTATAATTATATATATTATCAGTATCACTGAAAAAAATTTACATGAGAATGAATACATAGAGGATACCTGGTATGGTTCATTTATACCTAGGCATCTGAGCTTCATACATGCTGAATATATCTGTTACTCATTTCACATAAGATTGTGTCTTGGAAAACTTTTCCTACTTCTAACAAATGTACTGAAAAGACAGCCTTACACCTCACCTCAGTTGACTTTTCACTTGTCAACATGAATGTCACACAACAGCCCTGTATCTCCCCCACACACTGTGGGGATACCTTATATTGCAGTCTGCTTGTAAAAAAAAAAAAAACAAACAAAATCTTCATTCATTTTGTACAGAAATATAAAATACAACCTTTTACCACTCATTATATTTCATGTCTCAATCTCAATTATACATTGTTCCAAAACCTCAATCTGTCTAACTACTGACAAACCCACAGGCACACTTGAAGATTATCAGATCATGATATTTTATTATATAAACCAAACCAAAATTTAAAGACAATGAAGTCTAGACTCTGAGGAGTGGAAAGTCCCAAAAATATTTTAATGTGCCATTTATTTTCAAAATATTTATAAGAGTTTTAATACATTCCATACACAAAAAACCTTCCAGCCTCAGTATTACAATCAGGATTTTATCTTGTCAGTATTAGTTTCAGGCTGATAAGGCACAATTAGTATTTGCTCTAAGTCAAAACTTGACATAGGCCTCATTTCCTCAGAGCCTAGAAACAGGAGGTGGAAGGGATGTTACAAAACAAAACAAATAACCAAACCCACTAAACAACCCAAATTTAAAGGCTTAAAACAATTATTAGGTAGCCTGTCTTTAAATACTAACACATTGCAGTCCATTTCTCAGAGCAGGCATGAAGCAAATTATTATGGATAACAATAATTGGCAAAAAAAATTGCACTGCACTTGTATATTAAAAGGGCATATGGAAAAGCTTTTAATTGCAACCTCACTGGCAAAAATGGTTATTTTCAGTTTATTCAGTGCCTATAACTATAGAGGCTTTCTGGTTTCGGGCTTTTTTTGTGTGCTTCTTTTTATTTTTAGGATGAGGAATAAGTCAATTCAGGTAGATGACACTATTTCAGAAGTTTGATGAAGGCAAACTAACAAGTTCTCAAATACTCACATCAGCATGGGACTCTCATCCTCTTCAGATGTAACTTACTTATAAGAAGCAACAGACCACTGGCACAAGGACTGACAATCAACCCATTTTCTAATCAAGCACTGCAGAGATCCAACACAAGAAAAACAGAGTATGCATTCTAATCCCTAAGGGGACCAGATCTATAAGGCAGAAACATTTCCTTAAGTACTAATGATCCAACTTTAGCTTCCATTTGAAGTGATGAGAATAGTCACAGATAAGCCCAGTAAGAGAACTAGAACCAGTTTCCCTGCTTAGACCAATTTCTTATTAAGGCTAGTTATAAAAGCATGCATGTATTCAATCATGGTTTGACAGAGCTTGGAGTGGAAACAAACTTTTTTCAGATTTTAGTTTGTTTACTCTGGCATAATTTCTGGAATAAATCTTGAAAGTGCAAAAATATTTAATTATATCTTCTTAAAAAAAAAAAATTCATTATATTGGTGCAATCCCAGTTTCTCAGGAGTTATATCCATTGCCAGCAATGGACAGGAAAGAAAGCACCAGCATAAAAGAATCAAAGTGCATTTCTAGTATGCCAATGCTGCATGAATTGGCAGGCCATAATCTCATATTCACCACTGGAATAGATTATGCTAAATTCACTTTATAAAAAGTCTCTATTACACATTAACATACAAAATCTGTCATAAAGTCTTGGGGATGCTGCAATGAATCATCAAAACGGAAACGTTTGGAAACTGTAATGCTGTCCTCTGGAATGTTTTCTTTGTCTTCCTTGTTGCTACAGGTACCATTACAACTGGATTTTACATTCCGCTCTTCTGAGCATTTTGCTGCGTGTCCTGGCATCAGCGAAGAGCAACAAGTTTCTTCAGGGCTACACAAGAGTATGAACTCCCCTTGCTGCAACCACAAATGAGAAAGACAGGCCTCTGCTGTGGGTCTTTCCCTTTGAAAGAGAAAAGGATCAAGTCGCTTAAGTTAATTTCATAAATACAAACAATGTAATTACAATAGCTCTGACATACTATGAAATCTTAAGCAAAATTAGCACTGAAGAGTTAATATTGCTTTTATTTCCACCATTACCATAGCTATTACAAAATACATTAGACACAGTTAAGTATTGGCAATATGCATTTAAATTTTGGTTGAGTTTCCCCTACTGCTGAATGTGAGAACTGGTAAACTTTTCAACAGAACAAGGTACAGGTATTTCTCAGCTGGTATTTGTAGTCCCTTTCAATGTTTTCAACATTGTGTGTGTGCTTAGGCTTTTGAAGTCCTATGTTTTATACAGACCATTGTAGCTAGGGAGGCTAATGAACATTCACTTATTAGGTTTTTCAAAGAGGGACAAACAACATATCAACTCTGACATTTTGCACTGTTAACTCTTGCAATTCATGTAGCCTAAACCCTTCCAAAACGCAGCTACTACCAAAGAAACCATGTACTTACAAAACCATGCCTTTGGATAAACTTAATTAGTACTATATTAGGTTATGTTCTGCATTGTTAAGTTCCACAAAAATTGGCTGGAAATGTGACAGAGCCCACTACCTGTCCTTAACTCTACCAGAACACGAGTATTTTTTGGTCAGAGAACTGTAACTTTACAGAGCTGACGCTGAGGATAGATTTTTCCTCTTAGGATTCAATAAAGTATTGACCCTGCTTTTCCCAAGAAAGGTTGGACCAGATGATCCTTGAGGTTCTTTCCAGCCTGGTATTTTATGAAGGTATAGTCATCAAGAATTGGAAGGTGGGGGGAGGGGAGAGAAGGTTATTGAGGCTATAATGAAGACTGTGAGATGCCCAGAAGCAAGAAAGCGAGTAGTAACTGTGACAAAGTCAAACATCCCATAGGTCCATACTAACATTTGTCAAAGCAGGCTCGTCGTAACTGCTTTCCTCATGATACTGTGGTTTTTCTGAGTTATTCCAGATACTGACAAGCCATCTATATGAGTCACTAAAATAGAAAGGACTGTTCGGACCTGAGTTTATAGGGAGTCCTTATTTCATCAAAGTAGGCACTTCATGGATATTATCTCCCATCACCCCCCTCTTATTAAAGAACCTTTTCTCAACCAAGTAACAGGGTCACTCCTGCTTGCTGCAGGCTCTCTGAAGAGAGGGACTACTGTCACACCACAGATGACAATACCTGGCATAATACTACCTACCATGCCTAACTGACTATTTTTCCACAATATATGCCTCTTAGGCTGGTGGATTTGATTTTTTTTTTTTTTTTAACTGCATTCACTACTGCAACAGTTCAAAAATATCCAGATTCAATGCTGTACAGCAAGTGCAGACTCAGTATCTATAGCTGTCCTACTCTCAAAGATTATTTTTTCAAAGTTCAGCTTCTCTGAAAGGCCTTGATTAGAATCTGAACTCCCAATGAATGCAAAGTTATGGAAACGTGCCTTACAAACAAAAAGAATTTTGTAGTTTTTATTTAAAAAGTGTTAGCAAGACTGAACATGGCAAAACACTATATATTTCTGAAGAACATATGCTCAGTCAGAAGACCACCAAGATTTTATATAAAATGTATTGAAGTAGAAAGATACATTAGATGTAAGTCCAGAAACAAGAAACCACTTCAAAAAGATTGCATTTTTCTCTCCAAACTATGAAATATGAGGTTGAGTTATAAATAACAATGTGATCCAATATATATTTAATGAGATTTGTTAATAATCTGTCCTCTGAATGAAGATAAACTCAAAGCACAAAATTGATTACAATAATAGTTTTCTAAGTGCTCCACAAATATAAAATACAAGATACTTGCACAGATGGGTTTGTTACTTACTCTGGATTTTTTATGAGAAGTTTTTGAATGAAGTCTTTGGCAGGCTGTGAAACTGATGAAAATGTTTCTTCTGAATAATCCACATTAACTTGAGATATATTAAGGTAAGTTTCTTGATTATCAGCTCCCACAAATGGAGACTCTTGTGTCAGTAGCATGTATGAAATTACACCTATGTTCCTGAGATAAGAACACAATGTATAACCCCTCTGGGCAGCCACACAACGTTCTGATATTTTTGGCATTGCAAATCAAATTTCCTAAGCAAAGAACGAAACATCATGTGACATCTGTTTTATGCAATTCAAGCATGTATGCACATGCACACACAAGCTACATACACATCTCAATGAAGGTATTTTTAAAAATTGCTTACTTTCAATATACCATGTTCTTCCCATTGAGATTGTTAGGAGAAGGAAATATATCACTTTTAATATAGCCCATTCTCAGACATATGGAAATTTGGGACGCTAGAACTGCAAAAACATACACTTTCTAATTTGCATGTAAATAACACCAAATCTTTCACTACAATTCTGGTTGAAGTATCAAAGACTGACATTTAGGCATCCTTTACGTACAATCAACATCCAAGTTGTGTTACAATATCCTCTTGATGATATGTTTTTCCCCAAGAACATGAACATAAGTACCACACCTCATGTGATTTATTATAAATCTTAGATGGTTTCTTGATGCATAAATGTTTTGTGATCTGATGGATGAAACCTTAGGAATCATTAGTGTGGAAACATGGAGCTGCCATATTTGTCATTATGAGTAGAGCATTAATAGTTTGGTTTTATGACTTCCCACAAAAGCAGACAAATAGTAAGTGGTTAAAAATTCATTAACAATTGACAAACACCAATACCTAATTCACTAATTATTAAAGGATAAATTAGATCATAGCAACTTTTAAAACTGAATGTTAATTATTTAGATGCTCAAGAAGAGCATATAAATATTTTTGGTTTTAAGGAAACATCTCAATGCTAGCCTTTAAACTAACACTGCTCATGAAATTAATAGGTTAAAAAAGTACGCTTAAAATTGTGGATTATTTTAAGATACTTGTCTCTTTTTTATGACTCATCTTCCAGATATTGCTCTAAAAAGTATGACGTTAAAATACTAATTTGTATCATAAAATTACACAAATATCCAAAGCATGTCATCAAAGTGTAACTAATTCCTAAAATATGCCATCCAATCATTGTTACTTCTCCTTTAGAACAAATACCTGTAACTCCACACGTTCAAAAGCTACCTGCATTCCCCACTAGCTGTGCAACACACGCATATATAGTAATTCTTGTAAATCCCAAGTTATATCCTGAGGCCTCCCTTTCCCTCCCAACTCTCCCTTTTTTAGTCAGCCCACCAACAAGAAGCATATTCTTGGAAGCCAGATAAAACTGCAGCAGTCTAGATCTGGCCCCTAGATTGTTAAGTGGTCATGCCTACCTGAATAAAATGAATTAACATATACAACCTACCACATATCTGTAGCTGTGGTAATAGGATCATAGTTTAAGATTTCTGGAGCTAGAGAAAGAGATGGGGAGAAAACCACTTTACTAAATATACTACTCAACTGGCCTTAAATCATACACATATCACACATACTTCTGTCAGTTTCTGGCCAACCATTATTATGAGACCAAACATGCAGTTTCAATAACCAAGTTTTTATTTTCAAGCCACAAGGGTTGGGGAAAAAGTTATTTGTTTGATTAGACACATCAATGTTTTTAATCAGTTCACACTAAAATGGCACTATATTGTCCTAAAGCCTATTCCATCCAAATCCCAAGGTATTTTCTTATCAGATGCGTGCACATAAGTTTCTTAGAGGTTTTCAAATATATAGCTTAAGGGTAATGCATAAAGCTGTCAGCATGTTGACACTGTAAAAATCAGATGACCAAGTCACTTTTAGGATCAGTGGCTGTTAGCACGTGCCAGATAACAAGCTATTTACTACAGATTGAAGTGCTTTTGAGTGTAGGCAAATCATTAAGGAACCCTGCCCTCCAGAGAGGGCCAAGTGTTAAAGGCAATCTTTCTCTTTTGGAGGAATATTTTAATCCAGCTAAATCATCATACTAAATAGCATTTCCAATACAAAGAACATTTCTTTGTCCAAGTTAATGTATTTTATTTCTAATCAGAAGAATTTAACAGACAGGATTTCCTGTAGATTTAACAGTCTTCATCACAACAAATACTATAGCATGAAATTGGAGGTGCACATAGTGATAGGTGGTAGAATGTTTACAGCTTTAACCAAAGAACAGCTCAAAACATGTTGCCTTGTCCTGTTGCTCTTTCTCTAGTAAAGACTGATAACTTGGATAAGCATATCACATGAACTGTTTCTATTTTCACAAAACCACACATCAGAAATTGTGAAGTAACTCTTCCATACCTAGATACTCTGTTGTTCCCATGATCTGCCGCAGTTCACTAGAATTCTCAAGCTTCCGAGACATACCAAAATCTACAATTTTTACATCACCAAGAGGATTGATGCTGCTCAGCAAAATATTTTGAGGCTAGAATAAATAAATAAAATACAATACAAGCTGTAAACAAATCCAATGAGCTAAATGATATTTCAGTTTCTATTATGCAATACTTTTTTCCTCAACTTTTGTTAAGCATTTAACAAATGACTGATTATCATAATATTAAATTGAAGATCAAGTATTCAAATAAAAAGCCTGCTGCAGCCTCACCTTCAAATCAAGATGAACAATATTGTTTTCATGCAAGCAACAAAGTCCTTCAAGTATTTGTCTTATAAGTCTTACAACATCCCTTTCACCAATTCTGTCATCGAGATCCGAGACACACAAGTCAAATATTTCTCCTCCAGCAGCACTGAAACACATTCAAGAATGCTTATGTATTAAGTTTGAATTTTCACACTTAAGTGAGGAAAAACTTCATGAATATATATTATATAAATAGGTACTATATATACTCTTAGAGTGGTTGGGAATACTTGGGGGAATTTTGGAGTGGTTGGTTGTTTTGGGTTGGTGTTCTGTTGTTCACTTGTTTTCCCCTTTTGTTGTTGTTGGTTTTTCCCCCTAACACATACTTATGCCAAGACACATCATATAAACACTTCAAAAAGGAAAAAATAAAATGCTGATGATGCTTTTTCTTTCCTCATAGTTGGCAACAGCAGTTGAGACAGTGAAACACAACTTTGTGGCTGATGACCTCATAATGGTTTGGTACCCTAAAACATGCTTTCCTGGAAGCAAGTGTAAAAATGGCCAGCAATTTTCCTATTCTCTGAACTTGGAAGCAAAAATCATCTTTTTTTTTTTTTTTTTTTTTTTTTTTTTTTTACACTGTGGCTGTGATATAAATATAAGAACTACAATGCAATGAACAGCTAGAGTAGCTGAAGAGTATTTCTGGAGTTGAATGAACTGCATACTTGCTGCTCTAGGTCCTGCCATTATGATGGAAGACTGAAAATCAGATAGGTACTAAAAAGAAAATCCAGCATGCTGATGATGATCAAATATACAGTTGCCTAGTCAGTTAGTGAGCAGTATGTTCCAGAACTCCAGCAGACACACTATATTCAGAAATACAAGGACCCAGCTCTGTCATTTTGAAATCAATCATTTCCACACTAGTAACAATGATGAAATTAACAAGCTTTGCGTCTTCACCCAACATCTCAAGTGTATCCTTCTCAGAAAAAGGCTGTTGTTTATTTACAGAAAACCCAACTATTAGTACAGTATAAAGGAAGCATGGAAATAACCATGCTGCATGTGGTTTATTAGTTACACTTCTACACTTTGCCACAGTGTCACCTGTTTCCTTTTGTGCTATGTTTGAAATCATAATTCAGCCTTGCTCTAACTGCCTGAAGCCTCTCTTAAGGGTAAAGGGCTACCTCAGAACTACAGCTCAGTAAGCCTGAATTTAGTCACTACCAAAATAAGAGTCTATTAAAGTTAAGCAGTGGACAACATGAACATGTACACAGATTTCAGAGAAGCTGAACATGTCCTTGGTATCAGTGGCTGCTTTTTCTGAGTATGATTTAAGATGCTTCAAAGCACTATGCATTTTCTATGTGATTCAAAAGCATTCTCTCTGGTCAGCTTGTATGAAAGATTCTTTAAGGAAAAACTAAAAATAATTTTAAAAATTACACCCTAGAGTTTGTATTCAGGTTTTATATTATGTTAGCCTGACCTGAAAATTGATCAGAGCTTTTTTAGAAAAATCCAACTAGCAGAAGAAATAATCTGCTCAAATCAGAGACGTTCAAATGAAAATTACCTTCCTGCAGTAGGATATAAAGGCACAAAATATATTTCAATTTGAAACAGAGTGAAATTGTCTATGAAACTGAGTTACATAGTGAAAAGAGTGAATAATTTTTGTTTGGTTTTGACAGCTTTTTGGAAAAAAAAAATAATCAGTTGTAAAATTTTTTGAGTAGAAAACTATTATAGGTTTTGGTGTATGCCTTATTCCATATTGTTCAACGTAACTCATTAGCTGTGGAAGACCACATGTACAAAACCAAATTAACAACTGTTTCAACTCTTGCATTTACATGAAAATAAATCATACTTCATTAGCCTCTAGGGACTTTTTGGTATATCATAATGAAATAGTAACAGGAGCTATATAACATATTATTGCAGTTCTTCTGGTTTCAGGCAACTCACGCAAAAAAAATGTACACTAAGAGATTTATAACTACAAATGTGGAACATCTGATGAAGACATACTTACTATTCCAACACCAAGATGATTTCATTTGCTGTTTCATAGACTTCATGGAGATTAACTATGCGAGGATTAGATTTCATTAATTCAAGTACAGCAACTTCATGAAGGATCTCTGCTTTGCAGTCTTGCCCTCTTCTTCTTTTCTTTAAAAATTTAGCTGCATACTCTTGGCCTGTGGATTTAGCTATACATTTTCTAACCACAGCACACCTTCCTCTACAAAGTAAAAGGGAAAACATTAGGAACTAAGACATAAAAAGTAAGTAAATTGCCATTAGAAATAAAAAGGCATAGCAAATAATTGGAAACTGAAAAAAACCAAAAAACCAAACCACACCACAAACCATTATCAGCAGAATGCCATTCCTGGCATGTTCTTATGCTATTCCCTGAATACTTTCAGCCACTGTAGAAGAAAGGATACCAAGCTAGATGATGCTTTGGTGAGACTCGGTACAATTCCTTTATACACACTAGCTAAGCATTCAATCAGAGTATCAGGTCACATGGACATTCTTGCTGTAGGATCACGGAATAACTCAGGTTGGAAGGGACTTCTGAAGGTCTCTAGGAAAACCTTGTGCTTAAAGCAGGGCCAGCTATGAGATACTACCAAGCTGCTCACGGCTTTGTTCAGGTTGGCAATATTGTATTAAAAATCCCACTCGAGCACATTACAGCACCTACAGGATACAGTAATAAATAATGCAAGCCCCTGTGAAATGTAGAGAATGAATGCAGAAAATTAAGCACATCTGTATGCTGAAGTGAGGGAGATGATGTTGAGTGCAGAAAATTTTAGTCAAAGGGAATTTACTTCATGCAGTAATGCTAAAAAAAGCCCAGTTATCTGCAAAATGTTCAAAAACATTGTAACAGAAAAATAAATGCTACTTAGCATTCTCTTCCTCAAGTAGTTAAAGTGTGCCGCTTTATTTCCTAGCCAACTGTTTAGGTATGGAAACAAAAATATATCCTGGCAAAGAAATGTTTTTAAAAGAAAACCACATAGTGCAGTTAAAACACCAAGCTGACCTCTTAAAAAATTAGGAGAAAAAAAAATGCAGGTTTTTAAGCCAAGTTATAAACTTCTGAAAAAATAAAGGCTTATAATCACAAGTTTTGCATTCCCAGAAATGCCTAGTTGCATACTTGCAAAGTGGTTTTAAATTAGACAAGAAACATTATTTTAAAAAAAAACAGCAACCCACAACTTGAAGGGCTAAAATAAATTGTTTCAAATTACATAAAAAGCTATAAAACTGCGTACAAAGAATGCCGTCTACACTGACATCTTTAAAGTAGTACAAAAAGACTTTCCATGCATTTTTTTTTTGTCACCACAGAATACTAAACACAAACTTAATGAAGCAGCTCAGTACTATCTACCTTAGCTGCACTTTCTCAACTAAATTAGCATCTTTAGTAAATATTATTTTGCCCTGCAGACTTTGCATTTCTTCTGGTGCAAAAAAAACCTGATGCCTAAACTAAGCATCTCTTAAAGAAAAAAAAGAAAATCTACACTTCCATATTTAATCAAAAACAGTATGAACATCTCATGAAAAAACAGATTTCCATTTGCAAATAAACGTATGTTCAATACATTTTTTACAAACTAAATTATTAAACGTGTAACGTTGACCTTTAGTCATACTGCCATTGCTTATTTAGAAAGAAATTCAACAGAACAGCTTCCCTGTCACCATTTCAACTTCAATTAAGTGTAGGATTTCTTTGTCCTTTTTTTAAAAGCACAAAATTTAGAAAGGTAATAGTATGAAACTTGAATGAACAATTAATTTAAGAGGTGAAAGTTATTTACAGCATGATACACGCACACTTCATTTTAGCAGCTATTTATAAGTGTGAAATGGCCAAGTCCTTCCCAGTTGTTAAAGCAGTTTATCATTGCAGAGCATTCTATGTTGTTGAGCTGAATTTCAAAATATGCCAAGGTTTAAGATACTTCCTCACAGCTTACATTCTCATTTTAACACCACATCACTCTGCCAATCACAAAAGTTTCTCTAAAATTAAAAAAGGGAACTGGTTGAGTTTCATGAGAACAGCAACATCTACCCTTAGAGTTTCTGCACACCTTCCTTCTAGTTGCTGTGGGTGAATCAGCTTTGAAGTGTCATGGTTTCTCCAGATTGATGCTTTAAGAATTTCTACTTGTTTATAGTGTATTTGTAGCATGCCAATTCTTAAGACAAAAAGTTGGTTTAGAGCAGTGGCATTTCCTCAGATATCCAAAAAGTCAGAACTGACAGTGGTTCCCACTCCTTGTTGCCTGCAAAGCAACTGCTTTACCATCACACTTTACAGCACAGTTTGATGAGGTAAAAAACCTGATTTTTAGTTATTTTCACATCCCGAGTTATAAAACTATGGAAATTCAACTACTTCAAAAGAAGCCAAGCCACACACATACTGGGGACAAAACTACTTAACCCACTAAACAGAACCTGCCAGCTTCTGTGAGTCAGTTTCTTAAAATACCATAGGACCTAAAAGATAAGGGTGTGGGAGGAAGAAATGCGATTTGGGAAGCTTTAGCAGTGAAGAACAAAAGAACCATTTAGAAGTAACCTGAAAGGGAAGAAGAAAATTGCAAGTGAAAAGAAAAGCATATAAAATCTTTTAGAGAAGCTACAATGAAAGGTGGGGTTTACATCACTTATGAAGTGTTTTAACCATTTAAAACATTGTTTAAAATAAATATATGTATTGGAATACGTATATGGAACTCAAAACTAGAGCTGACAAAGAGGTAATTAGAGAGGAAAGTTATGGGCTGCAGTAGGCACTACAAAAGTGTAAAAGCACATTCTAGAAGAAGGGGAAAAAAAAAAAAGACACAAACTCAAGAGAAAAAATGAAGGCTGAAGAGCATACAAAAAAAAAATCACATACAGAAGTGCACCTTTGCTGACGAAACAAGCTACAAGTGCAAAGAATCACCATGTAGAATAGCAAGGCACAAGTGTGAGACAAGGAAATGAGCAAGGAAAGCAGACTGAAAACCTATTCTGAAACAGCAGCTTGTTCAAAACTCAGACTAACTGTTTGAGGGTGGGAGGGGGAGAGAAAAAGATCTTTGTTTTCTGAACTTTCAAAAAACTCAACCAAACAATCAGAACAATAAATTCAAAATCAAAATCCCTTTGTCTTGCAGCATTACTCTGTCATCTCTTCTTTAGTTTAGGCACCTGCAACTGAGTGTGACTAGAAAGAGGAGATGGAAGAGAAGGAACATAAGCCCACATCTACAAGCCTATGAAAACAGGCTAAATCTCTCTGACCTGGAAAAGGCTGGCAATTTAGGTCTCACTGTACCTTTTCCTGGTCCCTAGAGAACCCTCTGGATACTGCAAAGAAGGGGGTGGAGAAGGAGAGGTATACTTCAATTCCCATCTGCTATCATAAAAGTTTTCCAGAAAAGGTCTATCATTGCACAATGCATTCTCTGGCTGCAGAAATTCCTCTTACTAAAATAAACAGGAATAACCTTACCTTCCTAGCTCTTTCGATTCAAGCATATAAAAATTGTGGAAATTCTCTGTCTTGATTTGTGTCTGTAGAGATGTAGCTAACAAGCCAGAAAGGCTTTTATTCTCCAACTTTCTCCTCGACATAGTCAGGAACAGTTCTCTCTTCTACCACTCACCTGTTAAAGCAAAACAATTAACAGTTTGGGAAATTCCATAACTACGGCACAGGAAAGTATACAATTAGAATTCAGGTCTATCAGACTAGAATGACCTTAAGTTTGTTCAGTAGTGACCTGAAAACACATCTAAGCACTGTATGAGTAAAATCTGAAAGGAATACTCAAGACATGCTATGAAAACAAAATGAAAGACCTCTAATTTAATAATTTTAGCATTCAAGATAAGTTGGTTTGGTGCCTTCCCCCATTCCCCCCATCCCACCCCCCCCCAACAACTCCGTTCTCAGAATAAAAGATAGTGTTTTACATTTGAATAAC
>JANHGN010019741.1:0-27724 GCA_024605025.1 Megaceryle maxima | reverse complement strand
CTGTGAGGGTGACAGAGCGCTGGACCAGGCTGCCCAGAGAGGGTGTGGAGTCTCCTCCTCTGGGGACCTTCAAAACCCACCTGGACCTGTTGCTGTGCAACCTGCTGTAGATGAACCTGCTGTAGGAGGTGGGTTGGACAAGGTGATCTCCAGAGGTCCCCTCCAACCCCTACCATGCTGTGATTTTGTGATTAGCTTATACCAACTAGAGTCAGTGAATGGTCTTTAGAACTACATAGCCTATCTTTGGTCCCATAATGACAAGTGTCATTTGGAGGAAAAGAAAAAATACAGCTGTGTGATTAATAAAGAGAAAAGTTTTACGGAGAATTACTAAACTTGGAAATGAATTACTTGTGTGGAAGGAAAAACTGTATCATCATCTTTCATGCTGCATATAACTATTTTTTAAAACCTTTTTGTAAATATATATCCCATCAATTTACGTATCTCCTTTTCAGATTAATTGGAATCATACAAATAGGTTCCTTAGTCTTCAGTTTTTACAGGGTTTAATAAAATGGAGATTTGGTTTCTAGTTACTACCATAAGTAATACAAAAAACCTCTACAAATAAATAAAATGTATGTTTTTTATCTATATTGCAGCAATTATGTGCCATGATGACCTCCTGGAGTTAGTTCATCTATGCATTGTTTTTACATAAAGATTTTAGCAAAGCTGTGGTTCAAGCCTGAGACACATAGGACGGTGTCTTTCTGATACAGTTCCATAATTTGGCTAGAATTCCTCATAAGATCTCTTTCTGCAGCTTTATTTACTGATCAAAAGGTCCTCCAATTCTGCAGGGTAATCATTTATCTAGATGACCTCTATTAACTTCCTTCAGAAAAATCTGGGTGAAGAGGATAAAACCAGTCATCAGATTTATAAGAGTTGAAAGCTCTTTTGTTTGCAGAGGACTGTAAATATAAGAAATGGTTTTTTATGGAAAAATATCACAGAGGTAAAGGTGAAGTTACATTTGCTATGGAAGAAACACAGACTTAAGTCTGAAAGAACTTAATTTCACTGGAAGTTTCCTGTGACAAAGGTATCTTCCTTTTCCTTTAAACATCAAAATTTGCTTTTAATCGCTAGTGACCAAATAACAGATTCCTATGGATGTTTATCACCCTTTCTGCCTTGTAATGAAAACCAAAACATAAATATTGTAAGATTCTGTTTCACATTAACTGTCTCATTTCATTTCCAAAAGCACTAGCCACCTCACCCACTCTCATCTTGATAGAGGGAAGTTTTTTCTTTACTTAAGGCTTATTATGTTTGTGCTTCGTTACCTTTTTCTATGTTCCAGCTGGAACTTGTCAGTCATTATGAACAGCCTGTTAAGTTTCCTGCCTGCAGCAACTTTTCACCAGCATTTCTGAATAAAAAGAGTGAGATATCAGTGCTAACCTAACTCCTGACATATGAAGGCACAGCATATACCAGCATGCTTTTTATAAGCTTTTTATATTCTCCCTCCCTTAGAGAAGCTTGGGCAAAATGCTTCCCAGTAAAGTGTATTTGGTGTGTATATGACACAATGTGCTTTCTGGAAACATTTCTGTTTGCTGTTTCAGCATGGATGCACAATACCTCAGACATTGCCATGTGGGATTCTTTGTTTCGGCATCTGTGCTTGATGTTAACTGATTATCACTGTCTGTCTCCTAGAAGCAAGTTTGATAACCCTCAGATTTTATCCAGCCTACTGTAACCATAGATGCTATTCTAGCCTCCTTTTAATCTGAATACCTGCTTCAGTAAAACACAGCAAGCTATTATCTGTTACAAAGCAAAACTATGTTATAAACCAAACTATGTTATAAAAGCAAATTACTCATGGCCACTCACTGTAAGATCAGTTTCTGTGCCAATTCTGTTTGCTCATTTTTCATGGGATTTCAAGAAATTACTTCCTTAGGCTCAGATGAGAAAATAACAGTTGTAGCATATGAGAAAATAAAAGGCATGGTGTTTTGATGTTGAATTGTGATAGAATGTGCAACTTTCATCAGAGCTGGCCTGAGACTTCTTAGCCAGATGGACTCATTTTACCTTCCCTTGGATAAGGATCAAATGTCTGACTACTGCTGCTGCTATGGAAAATCAAAAGGAGGAAAATTAGAACAGGAAGACCAGAGAAGATCCACAAAGGATGGGCTTGCTGTTGGACATGCGTGGAAGAGTAGAAGATGACAGCCACCATTTCCTGGAAGGCCTACTCATTCCCTTTTCCATCATATTTAGTCATTACACTACATAATATGTATTTTTATTTCCATGACAAAGGAAAGATCAAAAGTCAGGTTTATAATTTTTACCTTTGTCATGTCACCATAGACAGCTAATTCTTTTACCATAAATCTTGAATCTGCTTTTTGTTATTTTTCTAACTGAGTTGAAGAATTTTTATTATTTTTTTTTATATGAAGGAATAGGTGATTTTAAAGCATCATCTTGTCTATGGGGTCTAGGATCATAGATTTCTCATATACTCACAACATACACCTGGGTAAGTCTCTTTGGGAGCCTTCCCATTAAATATACACTATATTTCTTTCCAAGAAAACAAGAAGTACTTGGATCAGCATGAGCTATTGTAGCTTAGGGCACACTAACTTCTGCCAGCTAAGAGAATTGTACTGTGGAGTTGGACTCATTCTTTACAGCTCCTTCCCTAATCTCTTAATTGCCTCTGACATGCCATGGTGACAATTGACCTAATATCTCCAGCATGGAAGTTCTCTCCAAACTGCTACTTCCCCTCCAAAACTAGTACTTCTCCTCCTTAATAAGAGGAACCATTAAATCAGTTTTCTGCTGTGATGCTTTGGAGTTGAATCTTAGATGTTAATTTAAGTCAACATCTGTAAAGTTTCCTTTAAAAAAAGGTGATTAATTCAATCAGCCTACTGGAGCACATAGAAATTAGTTCAAAATATAAATATGACTGCTTAGAACTGCCTAAAAGATAAATAATACATATATCCATAGAAAATGAAAAGCTTAAAACCAGGAGTCATACAGAAATGATATTGTAGTATTGATTCTAGTATTCAAAAACCGTGTAAATGAGGCACTTCAGGACACCCTCTAGTGCGATGGTGAGGTGTTGACAGTTGGATGTGGTGGTCTTTTTGAATCGTGACAATCCTGTGTTTCTGTGATTCTAGTCTTGTTGTATAGTCCAGTTAGTTCAGTAATCAGCCAGAGATCTAAATGGGCAAGAATCAGCAGGGTGGAGTTGGCAAGGGAAGGTGGCAGTACTTGGTGGCAAGACATCGATGCCCATGGCCTTTAGAGAACCTTGGTAACTGAGAATTTAGCAAGTTAGTCTTCACCTACATGTCCACACTCTCTCAGACTGAATTCTTTCTGTGAGGCTCTCGATACAGCAGTGAAGAGTATCTAGGCATTTTTTTAGATTCAGAAAGGGAAGACAGGGAGGTTAGGGGAGATATTATTAATCTTGCTTGTGGGTGTCTATGTGGGCTGTTTAGTTAGTTTACTGTACAATGTTCAGATCATTTTGTACAATGAAAGCCAATGTGTGAATTCATCCAAAGGATGGAATGCTATAAATCTTGTTTTAATGATAAATGAACAATTTTAATTCTCCATGTTGCTCTAATTTTCTGTATTATCTTTAGAATCTATCCAGATAGAAATGACCAACTAAATCAAACTTAGCATTGCCATGAAGTAAATTTTGGTCACATTTAGAGACATCCTAGACACAAATAAATACAAAAGTTTTTAACAGTGTTTACAAAAGTATCATTCACATTGTACTGGAAAATGAAAGAAAAGCTAGTCTGCAAAATAAGTTTAATTTCTACATTTTTGATTAAAAAATCTAACACAGAAGATCTAAGTAACTTTTCAATCTCTTTTCTTGAGAATATTCTACTTGCCTAAGTACTATACATTATTTTGGTGATTTTTAGGAGAAATGTATGGGGAAGATGAAGGTGGTGGGAAAGCCATGCTATAAAAATCTGGGATCTTCTATATGCTGCTAACAGATTGCTGGCAATACGTTGTAGTATTATTAATAAAAGTGTACATCAGTCTTTTCAGAAGCAAACTGGATGCACTTGCTTATTTTACCCAATCAAGTTTGCAGTGTATCCCGGGAGAAAAAGTAGGTGTACCCAAATTTGCTTCAGAAAGAAGAAGAAAACAGGGGGTTTCGTGCCATATTGAGGCCAAAACAAGCACAAAATCATGGCAGTTGTAAATGTTTATCTTTTGGGGCTTTTTTTCCCCCCAAGAATAATATTCATGGCTTTCAAAAGAAATTGCTTATCTAAGCCTCTTTCCTTTATACATATCAAAGCTGTTGCAAGAGGCAAAACAATGAATGCTTGGAAAAATACCAGGTTTTGCTGGTTTTTGTTTAGCTGTGTACTGTGCTGACATCATTCAAAGATCTAGTAAAGCTGACCTGACTTTTGCCTGCATGAAAAAAGCTGCCACATTTCTTGCCATGTTTGTGCTACTCCAAAGCTACCCATGACTCATTCAACCTTTGATACATGCAACAACTGCAAACACATGTCATAGAGTTTGGCATATTGGAAAAGCTTTTGTAAGTTAGATAGACCAATATATAAAGTTATTTTATACTGCATCAGAGAAGAGGCTGAGGATGCAGATCAACTGATGAGTTGGTACCAAGATGCAATTTTATTTACCGGGGTTTTTTTGTTTGTTTGTTTGAAAGTCATAGCAAATGAGTAATTGTTTATCAGCTTCCAGTGTGGTGCTGTGACAAATGGGGGTAGAATGAGACACAACAGGAATGTAGAATTAAGGGATCGAATTTCCGACTGTATTTGGCACTGGTAAATGAGAGAATAACATCCAGTCTTGATATTTACTTGATATTTAATAACAGGTGTTGAAATCTCAGGGTCTGTGAAAGAAGTACACAGAACATTTCAGAGGCTGGGGAAGATACCTTACCATACTACAACAAACTTAAGAGAATCCATCCTACTTTACCTGAAACAATGATACTTAAATTGACTATCCTGAGTAAGGATAGTTGTGGAAGAAAAGAAGGAGGTTCTTACAGGCCTTTTGTCTAGCAGAGATAATAGAAAGAACAAACTAGTGTCTAGGGGCAAAGTTAAAACACTTCCACTGAGAAATAATTGCAAAATTTATTACATTATTTTCTATTTTAATATTGAGAGAGAACAGTGAGAATAATTAACACTCGGAAAAAAAACCCGAAGAAAGTACTGGGAAGCAGAGGACCATTGGTACTATGATGTGTGCCATTCAGATCAGGAACCAGTCTTAGGGAGGATTTTTTATCCCACAAAAGTTATTATTCTCTGCAGACACAACGGGGTAAAACCGAATGGCCTGTTATCTGGAAGAGGTGAAAACTTATCTATTGGTTCATCTTGATATGTGATTTTTCTGGGACAGGTGTTCTTTGGGTTCTCATTTCAAAGTAGATAACATTGAAGATGTGCCTATGAAGATATATTTACTCAGTAAATATGTTTTCCCTCAGTTCATCAAACTACCTTTTTTTCTAGATTGGTAACACACAGTGTCAGTCTGTCTTTCACAACCTAGAGAAAGGCTCTGATTTGTGCTGCCCTCTTGACATAATAATAACCACGTGAGACAATGGATAAGCATCAGTGATTTGCACTACATTCTGAAGTGACAGAGTTCACAGGGACAGCGGTTGTTGATTTTCTATTTGAGAAGAGAATGAACTGAAAAGATGAAACTAAACAGCTCCATACTTAATTTAATGCAAACTGTATTTTATAGAGAGCTTCCTCTTCTGTTTATAAGGAGGGAAAAAATTACCAACATCATTTTTCTAAAACTGGTGAAATGCAGTTCCGGATTTGGAAGTGAATTTTGCAACTTTTTCAAACAAGACAGTTTATCCTGGTTATTGTCAAAATGAAACAGGAGACGAGTTGAAAAACTCACTGTCCTTTGCTAGTAAGCATTTCTCCCAAGAAAGATGTTGCCACATAGCAACCCAGATGGATCAGCTTCCCAATCTCAATTGCATCCTGAGCTACGTATTAAAATATTAGCAATATATTATTTAAAATACTGCCATGATATCTAATGATACATCCATCAAGAGTTAACTGACATTTTTTATTAATAATACTGAATGCTTCAGAGAACATTTTGCAGCCCAAAAGTGATGTTCTTTGATTACCTACTGAGTCATTTAACTTCTTCTGCGTTTGAAATGCATGACAAGAATTATAGTATCTGCTTACAGCAGATATGTGAGTTAATATATTTTTTCCTGAGATTATACATTAGTGCCAGAAGAAAAAACAAAAAACAAAACCCCAATTATTTAATTTCAAGATTATTTGCTTTAAGCAGAATTGTTTTAGTTGTGGGATCAATACTTTTATAGTGTGTAGCTGCTCAGAAATGGATTCTGTGTTTGAAACTTAATCAATCAATTAACTGAAGAATTAATGAATATTTCCTTTGCACTTGTGAAATGATGGATATACTATAAAATAATAGAAACCATGTCATGAGATGTTAAAAATTGCCTCCAGTAATTTTCTATTTAAGATGTTGTCATTTAAGCCATTCTATGTATGCAGTAAAAATGTACATTACCAGGGCTTTTAATATATATAGAAGCTGTGTCATTATGCTATTAGCAACCGAACAATGTTATTAAGTCATTAAGAAAATAACATTTTTAGAAGGATTATGTTTCTTTATAACTGAGTAATCCTGTTAAAGTCATTAAGAAAAAGAAGACTAAATAAAAGAATGTATTTATATAAAAATTCTATCTTCATTCTTATTTTGACTATTTCAACATTTTATTTTACTTTTTTCTGTTGGAAATAATGTCATATACAAGATTATTACAAATGTTTCCAGAGGTGAAGCTTTGCTGACCTCTGTTTACTCATGCTGTTAGTCACAGAGCCCTGAAAACAAAAGTATTCATTACTCTGGACCAAACTCCAGGTCCAGCTATTATGACAGGATGCCAAATGCTTACTAGGATTATGGAATCAACACTAGAAGGAAAAGTATAAGCCCTTTTTTTATTTAATTTGGGAATACAGAACAGAGCAAGAGTGAAGCTATAGTCAGAGAAGACTACCACATCATCTTGACTAGAAGAAGCAGCATTATTCTTGATTTCATCTGTCTTAATATGAGTCTACATTTCATCGAAAGAGTGCACAAGTTTAAAAAGGCACAGTGTCAGATAAAAATGGAGCATCAAACAAATCAGGAATATTGTCTTTGTCTTCCTTCAGTATATTGCAAGTGGATGATACCTGCTTTGCTTTCTAAAGGATACAAACCCAGCCTATAAGCAGTACTGCATTTTGAGAACAACCAGTCATCAATTTACATGTGCTTAATCCAGGGAACTCAAGTGCAGCAGCACTGAGGAGGATGGTCTTGCTCAAGTCAGCTACATGAACACTTAACTTCATGATATGCGAATAATAATCCACAGTACATTCAAAACAGCAGTCGTTTCTTCTGTACCTAGAGCTCAGCTGGTAACTGGTGGTGGAATTAGAATTTCACCACACTTCTCAACATTGTCCTAATTGAATCTAAAACTAGATTATGATGGTTATTAATTTATTGACTATTTATTATTCATTTATTGACATTTATTTAAACTAGTGTCTTGGATAATTCCAAGCAGAGAAATTCAAGACTTCAGTCATGAGTGCACTCCTGCATTTGCACTACAGTATTAACTAACAAGAATTGTATGATGTCATTTTCCTTCACTGTATAACTTCAGCTTTCAGGAATAGCTTCTCTTCCTGTTTCAGCTGAAGTCCATTTGGGGTGATAGTGTGTTTACACAGCAAATACAGAAGTGTAGGCTCTCCGTATCCAACCTAACTGTCCTCAGAATAGAGGTCCTTCAGTCTGAGCTCCAGACTGGGCGAGTTTCTAGCCAGCTGGGTAACGCTGGACTCCAAGGCACAGACTGTGATGAAAATTTGTTTTTCATGAATAGAATTTGTTTGATTTTGTCATTTTCTAAAAGTGTTGTGAATGAACTTGAAATGCAGTAGTATACTGATTATTTTTTTCTTTGACCAGCTTGTTCACTTTTAACAGTAGAGTCAAATGAAAAGGCATTCCACCCTTGCTTGCATGTGCTTGTTAATAAAATATGAATGTTATGTATTCCATTATTTTCTCTAAACTACAAACTAATGTAGAAAGGTATAACAAAGTATGAAGCTACTCAAAGGATTAATTAAAATATTTCAGAATGAAAAAGATACTAACTTCTAATAATCCCCTGCTGGTAAAGATTTATTTTAGGAAGATGAAAAACTAAACTGGCAAATAAGTAGTTCAATGATTCTTTACTGTTACCCCAATAGTATAAAATATTTTTTTAAAAAAATTCAGTTCAAAGTACAAGGTCAGACACCAGTAACACTCTACTGTACATTGATTTATTATTCACCTGTGGTGTCCCTCTTATGCCAAGTGATCACAAAAGTTTCAAAGCTTAATCAGCAAAAGGTTAGATTTTATTTGTTGAAATGGTACCACAGACAATCTGAAAAAAATGAACCCACCTTGTGGAAAGCATGTTTACATCCTTCTTATAATATTCAAAATACTTGAAATATGGGAAAATACTTCTGAACAATAAAATATATTAACTAATCGTTTTCTTTCATGAAAAAGGAAAGGTGATCTTGTAGGTGGCCCTACGTCCAGCAAGGCTCTATACTTCCCTAAATGAGCATGATAGCTGTTAAAGTCACAGCTTTCTCTCTTACTGTGGTACAAGGCCTATAGCATGCACTCTTCCCAGGCTTTTTAAGTGGCTATGGCACTTTCTTGTTCAGAAAATGGAATTAAGCACAGGTTTTCCTACTCTGAGTAAGAAGCCTGGTCACTGGTTTTCTTAGGTTGAAAGCAAATGAACCAACCAGACAACCACTACTGCTTTCTTTTCTCTGCATCTCTGAGTGGGACTGCCAGACATGCTCAGGACAGTATAAGCATCCCCACCAGATGGTCTCTTGTGAGAACTTGGATACCTCTGCTAAATTCCAGTGATTAGAGGTCCTTCCGCATATGTTCAGAAATTTAATTTTTAATGGCTAGAGTATGACCAGGTATCAAATGAATTTGAGCTTAATTTATGTATCTCAGGTACCACCAGCTTTTCACCTTCCTAAACATAGAAAGAATTTAGCACCATGTAGCTTTGGCATGGGCTTTTATTTATCTTCAAGCACAATAAACTGAAGGTTCATATAAAAACATTTCTTATACTTTCTACATATAGCCATAGCTTGCTGAGGCACTAATGGGAGATATGTGTGTAAGTATTGAAAAAGGAAAAGGTCCTGAATAATTTATAAAGGTGACCTACAAATAAGTGACTAAAGTACTAGAATAATAAAATAAGCACATGGCAACTAAATTGCTCAAGAGCTGGTAAAGAAATATTCTGCTCTTCACTTGGGATATCTACCCATCTATTTTACCTGGTTAATACATTTCTGTAATCCCTCCGAAATACACTATCCAAATTCATTATCAGCTAGTTCTGTAAAAATTTATTAAAAAAAAAATAATCCCTTTTACTTGCTATAAAAAGTCCGTTGCCTATTCAGAAAGTATAAATTGTCAGAATACTTGTTAACAGCTTTGTTTCATGTCTTCAGTTAACTTTAGAAATGAAAGCCCAAGATTCTCCTATAAACAGAAAATGTCTATAATTCACCAGGGTATAATGAAGCAAATTATTATTTCTGCAACACCTACCCTGCTTGTCAGCCCCAAAGCACTTCAACAAAGCACTCTGAGTGAGTCATTCTTATAAAGAGGTGGTGTGACAGAAGAAATGAGCCACAGGTTGGAGATCCTCAGGCAAACGCAGCCCAGTGCATATGGTATATCATTACCAGTCTGATTTTAATGAAGTTTTAGAGCCTTAAATTTCACATCACAGTTGGTGCTCATATGCATTTTACTGTTATTACCTTTCATTTGCCAAGTAAAGATAATTGATGATCTTTACTTAGAGCATTTGTAGATTTTGGAGCTGTCTATTTTTAACAGTGATTTCTACATTTTTTCCTTTGTGCATGTTTGCATGCTTTCCTTTATGCCTAATTTTATTTGGTCTAATGAATTTTAGTGTTTTTAAAGTAGAATCAGCAAAAGATAGACTTCTTTATCTTTATGCAACTGAGCAAAATTTCATTAACGTCTCCACTGACATGAATGAAGTTATGTGTAAGGAAAGGTTATGCTACCCTTGAATAAAAATGGAAGAATACAGTCTTTACTGAGCATGCCTTCTACAAACTCATGCAGAATCTCATCTGTCATGCTAGCACTTAGCCAAAAGATTGAATTAAAAGAAATTGAGGAGTTCTTGGTTTCTATTTCATGCTTTTTTATAAAAATCATTGAAAGTAATGACAAGTAGTGAAATGAGCAAGAGAGAAACAAAGTTTAAGAGAAATAAATAGAACAAGAACCTAAAAACTTGAAATAAATGGGAAAAGCAGCTAAAGAAAAGGACCAGATAAGAGAGTAAAGCTTCAACTATTCACAATCTTCTAGAGAAAGACATATTAAAATGGCTCCTCATGTACTGCATCACATCACATCTGTCTTCGCTTGATTTGTTTTTCTGAAAGATCTTCCCTGCCTCATTCAGAAGCCTCCTGAGTCCTTGGTACTTCCCAGGTTCAAGATCACAGTCATTTTTGGTTTACAGTTCTTTGACAAAATAAGTTTTTAGATTGTTACCATCACACTTACAATGGCAGTATTTGTGGCAATATAGCCAGCAGCTAAAATTCTGAACAAATAGGATAATTTTGCCTGCTTTGAACATGCTGTGTTCTAGATCAACCAGTTCTGGGTTCTGTGCTCCACAAACCAATACACAGGTTATGAGAAGACACATTTTCAAATCCTCTTTATATAATAAAAGCCTGAGCACGGACAGTAGACCTCACTGCAGTTTCTTGGTGGACAGTGGGTATTCTCAAATGCATTTCAAATCTATCCTTTTGCATATTAGTAATAGATTAAAGAAAATAAAAGATATTTTGGGTTTAAAGGCACTATCATCATTCAGATGGCTGTATTTTAAGATCAGATAAACAGGGCTTGATACCAATTGACAAGTTTTTAGGGGATATGATGAAGACATCAGCAAAGATAGTTCAGGTTTAGTCATCCATGTAGCTCTTGAGAGAGTGTCAGCAGTAACAGACCTTCTCTTGGTTGTTCTCAGTTCCCTACCTCACCTTGGTTTGGTTCCTCAGACTAAGCAGTAACATGTTATAATGTGAATATCAGACTTTTAAAGCCATTTTCCACCTTTCCTACCTCCTGTGTTACTTGGCTATTACTTGTCTGGGTTTCTCACATAGCTCTTCTTCAATGCCGTCCTGATACTATGAAATAAAACCTTTCAGAGATTTTAGGCTTTCTGTATTTATAGGCTACTGACTCGGAATAAATATTTTCAGAAGGATCTTGAAAAACTGGCCTGACAGTTCTGCCATTTCAAAGCTGAACCACACACACAATATTCACTGAAATTTTGTAATATTAACTATATAGTTCCTGTACAGGGGAAGCATTTATCACACTTACCTTGCCATAAAAATCACATGAATTGTATTACTTACATAGAATTCCTTTATTTGAACTGGAAGTGCAGAAGACCTTTGGAAACAGAATACTTAAGCATGCAGTCCAAAACACAAAGTCCTGTCCGTTAACTTTATCTCAATTGTGGCACTCAGTACAGGCTTAGGATAACATAAAAGACTTTTTTTTTTCTTCTTTCATTTCTTCTTATCTCTTTGGTAAACTGTACTAAAAGATCACATTTCTTTAGGCTGAATTCTGCATCGAAAACAAGGTTTAATCAAGCATTGCATTGCTTAATGTTGCTCTATGTAGGGTAACTATATTGATTCAAATTTGGAGCAGTCAAGAGAGCTGGTCATCTGAAGCATAAAAAAAATGTGTGGGCCTTTCAAAAGGGAAAAAAAGTGGAATTATCCTCATTACAGGAGTTTTTGTTGTTTCTTTTGATGGTCACACAAGAAAGAGGAAGTCTAAACTGATGAAGTTGAATGCCCAGACCACTTTGATGGTCACAATTTTAACTTGAAGTCTGAGATGATTTATGCTGCAGCACAGAAATATGGTGAAGGGATTGGACCAAAATATTAGAAACGGGTTGGGATAGATCTATATTTGCCTCAAACCATACTGAAGGAAAAGAAAGCAGTACACATTAGGATGATGAACCACCCTTGCTAGAAAAAATGTAATCAAGTCCTTCACGGAAAGGCTCTTGTGAAGGCTGTGTCTTGAAGAAATGCATAAGACACTGGAAGCTGTTGTTAAATGGTGGACTGAAGAAAAAGTCTGCACCTTGGTGAGGTTAAGGACTGAGCTGCAGATACGGACACCTTTAGGAGACCATAAATTAGGAGGACTAGAGGAGACACGGAGAGTAATATACTACAGTGGTCAGAGACACTGTCTAGTTTCCCATCAGACATCAGCAATGTTGATACAACTGTGTCCTGAGAAAAAAGCAGTAATATTTCCTTAGACTAGAGGGAAAAAACAATTACCTTTCCTGCAGGAAAGCAGCTGCTAGTGCTTTAGTTTGTAAAAATGGTATACATCTTGTTCATTAACAACAGATTAATGTGTATTTAACAAAGCAAGGCTGGAAGGGAACTAAAATGGGTAGTGCAGCATGAAGGGGAAAAGGAGAAAGGGATATAGTCTAATTGCTTTTTTTCAACTACCTCATGGGTGGAGAAGGCAGGGCTCAATTTCTCCAGAGGTGTACAAAGGAATCTGTGTACAAGTTGCAGCAAAGGATATTCCAATTAGATAAAATGAACAAACTCTTTATGATGACAAGGGCCAGAGTGGAACAAGTCACTCAAAGAGGCTGTGGGTGCTCCCCTTTGACATTCACTTGGGTCACAACAACCCCAGGCAACGCTACAGGCTTGAGGAAGAGTGTCTGGAAAGCTGCCCAGTAGAAAAGGACGTGGGGGTTCTGGTTGACAGCTGGCTGAATATGAGCCAGCAGTGTGCCCAGCTGACCAAGAAGTCCAACAGCATTCTGACTTGTATCAGAAATAATGAGGCCAGCAGGACTAGGGAAGTGATTGTCCCCCTGTACTTGCCACTGGTGAGACCACACGTTGAGTGCTGTGTTCAGTTTTGGGCCTCTCACTACAAGAAGGACATTGAGGTGCGAGTGTATCCACAGAAGGGCAACAAGGCTGGTGAAGGGTCTAGAGCACAAGTCTTCTGAGGAGCATCTGAGGGATCTAGAGGTGTTTAGCCTGGAGAAAAGGAGGCACAGGGGAGACCTTCTTGCTCTCTACAGTTATCTGAAAGGAGGTTCTAGTGAGTTGGGGGTCAGTCTGTTGTCCCATGTAGCAAGCAAACAGGACAAGAGGAAATAGCTTCAAGTTGTGTCAGCAGAGGTTTAGATTGGATAATAGAAAAAAATTATTCACAGAAAGGTTATAAAGCACAGGAACAGGCTGCCTGGGGAACTTATGGAGGTTTTTAGAAAGATGTGGAGATGTGGTGCTGAGGGACATGGTTTAGCAGTCACCTGGCAGTGCTGGGTTAATGGTTGGGCCTGATGATCTTGAAGGTCTTTCCCAAACAGAATGGTTCTATGATTCTATGATTTTCATTTTAGAGTGCTCTCTTTTCAATCAAAAGCAATCTTCAAATTATAATCCAGTTACTGAGATCGTTTATCAGATTAGCAGTAATGTCTTTTATCCACATAAGTCGGAGGAAATTATGACTGCTATCCTTTTTATCAGTCTTTTTTGCTTCATCTCTCTTACTGTGTTCAATTACATGCTGCTGTCATATTCCTCTTTTTCTTATTTTCATGACCTACAAAGAAAATCACACTTCATTTCCTGTTTATGGGGAGGGGATAAAGTCCATCTCTATTCTTACTTCCATCCTGCCTGTCCTGTAATCTTTCAGGTAGGGCATTCTTCTGAAAAGTGAGTGAGAACATCCTATACTCTCAAAGAGAGAAAAACTTGATTGCAAGTAACCCATATTCTTGGTCCATGGAAGGACCCCTAAGAATTAATGTATTAAACAAAAGTACATGTCCTCTCTAAATTAATTTTCTTTCCTCCCAACTTCTCCTCTCTCTTCTTCCCCAGAGGAAATTTACTTAAAGCAATTTCACAAATTTGGGTCGAATCCAATTTTGGGATGAAAAAGACAGTTCTTCATAAACTTGTTTACCAGAATACTTCTTGACTGCTTGAAAATGATAGCATAATTTTGTTTTATATTTATACATAAAGACCAAAACAATTAATGATTCCATTCTTAATATGATGACATGTCACTCTGCCCCTAATACTTGACGGTGTAAATAATCTAAGACAGATCACTACAGTAAAGAGGCAAAACTGATCCTAATACCTAAACTATCATTTTCAAACATAGCTTGGATTATCTCTGCTTGGCACCCCTTTGTTCTGTGTGAAAGAACACATTTCTCTCAATCCTACTGGACTCTGCAGAAATGAAGCTGTTACTTGCCTCAACCCCAAATGAAATTATTCTATCTCCTCTGAAGAGTGGCTAAATAGAAGACAAAATGTGTTTTTAAATAGTCATTAATAGTATATTTATTTCTGCACTGATGAAATTGCTGAAACGTATGCTATTAACACCATTTTCAGCAATTGAGCTGGTGTGAATTGTTAGTAAATCAGGCCTGTAATCTTGAAACATACTCCCTAGGCCTTGAATCTAAAACCATCTGGACAGTGTGACAATGTTCTATTTATTACATACAACTGCTTGGATACTGCCAATGCATAAACAGTAATTAAGCACACAAGCCAACCATGCATGCCAGATTTGCTAGGACTATCCTTTGAGTATCTTAGAGTTTCCATGCCAGTGAGCTTATTGAGGCATTGGCTGGTGATTAAACATTAATGATTTATGGTGCAGGCAAGGTTCATTTACTGCTTATTGAAATATGTTTGATAGCATCTTGGTGATTTTTTAAGAAATACTGCTTTCAAAGATATTTTTCATGACTCATTTTCTGTAGTGTTTTCAGTAAGAATGTGATATACAACCTCATAGGTTAGTTGTTTGCATGTGTGGTTCTCTTGTTGCAGCAGGAAAGTGAGTTAAATGCAGCAGGAATTGATAAATGTCACAAAATGGTCTTTTTCCTCAGTTTGAGGAAGCTTCCTAAAAATTAATGCCATAGTCCAATACTGCAGACTCGTAATATTGAGTAAGACTGTTATCTTAATATTGAACTAGGCATCTAGACAAATGAATTTTTCTGCTGGTGTTTTGCTCATCCCAGCTCCAGGTGACCCTCCTAAGGTCTGCATTTGGGGGTACAATACACTTTTCACAGGGACATTAAAAATATATATCTATTAGTATACAGGGGTCATGAGAAAAGCCTAATGTAAACCAGGGACCAAATGTTTCATTGATCATGAGAAAATACCCTGTACTGGGAGTGAGAGAGAATGAAACACCATCATTAAGGAGTTACCTGTCATTGCTCCGTGCCCACGACCATTGTCTAATGTATCATGTTTATACACATAACAAAATTTCACTGCAAAGACAACAACGTTTTTGATGAGCACAACCATAAGTTTGGAACTGTGCTTGTGGTGTTTGTCTGGAAATTAGGTGAGACTAGAGTCTCATTATTGCCCAGTTTCAGCATTTATACCAGTAGATAACCGCTCTTGTCTGTCAGTGTCATGGGTTTCCCCCTTCGTCACACCAAGATGGACTTACTAGTATTTCACATTCCCTTAGAAAGCTAGGAAAGCTAATTTCAAATTTGCACACCCAATCATGGGAAGAGAGGTATGATTCCCTGGCTTGAGAACACATGAGAGTATTGATCAGGGATTCCTAGGTTTTTAAACTTAACTCTGTCATCAAAGCACCATCTTGGAGCTGAAATAGAGCGCTCATCTCTAACTGAACAAGTATTTTGTAAACAATCCTTTAATGCATGGTTTGGTAACTTCTGTGGTTGTGACAAGGTACGGTTTATTGCCAGTTCCTGAAGTATTAGACTCGTATTTCAGAATCACCAGTAGGGAGATGTCAGTTCTACCAAAAATACAAAAGACAGAGCTTTGCAGAGTTTATACCTTCTAGTAACATCTATACATTCTAGTAACATCTAGTAACATAGTGTGGGTAAAGGGCCAGGTGATGACTTTCCATTTAGATTACCTCCAGGTTTCATTATCCATGGAGAAAGATTACAAGAAAAACTAACCCCCCCAAATAAGGTGGTATGACAGTTTTCCACAGTGCAGACAGGCTAAGAGCAGTTCAGAGACTAAGCCCTACATGGGACTGAACCTGTCAAATAAAGAGTAGGCTGTGTTGGCTTTCTTAGAGATAAGGTCCCAGATGCAAACTGTAGAAAGATTCCTGAAACAGCTCAGCAACATTTAGCTCAGCAATTGCAAGCAATACAGCAATGTTAATGTCAAGCCCCAGATAATTAACTCTGCTGAGAGACAAGGGTAAATTAACCTGAAAACAGAATCAAATGATTGCGGTTAATACCGTTTCCAGGACGCAAGTAAATATTTCCTGTCAGTGCTGCACTTTGCTACATGAATGCACAAACTTCCAGGACTATCTAAGGTGAATTTTCTGTGTAAATGTTGTGAAGCTCTTGCACCCCTGCTAACAATACAGGGCTATCCTGCTGCCCCGGAGTAAGAGGGGAAGGGTGATCTTCCCACATGCTCAGTAATCCTTGCAATGCCACTGCTTTACCTGTGAGATTCTGTACTGGAAAAATACCCCAGTTTTGCAGAAACCACCACCAAAGGTGGAACCTGAAACAATCGCCCCAGAATTTTCTCTTGTGTTTAAGTTGATTGGCATAATTTAGTTATTTGAAGAATAAAAGAAAATTGTCTGTAACCACATAGCAACAGCAGTCCTGGGTCCCTGTGGTTTTCTGCCATCTTCATTCCAGGACCTGGAGGAACTTAAAAGTTCTACCTTAAAAGGTAGAATCGAAACTGCTTGCTGCAGTGGTGAACTTCAAGTCTCATACGCTGACACCGCACCAGAAGGTTATACCTGAAGAGGCAGCCTGGGAAGCAAATACTGAACCATAAACGCATTGGATCAGAATTGTCAGCCTGTTTGCCATCTCAGGCCTGCAGGTAGCCTCTGGCTAGCTACCCATTAGCTGTTAGCCACAGGCTACAGCCATGGGTCACTCTTCCTGGGATTTACTTTGCCCTCTGTTTTAACTAACTTAAGTATTGTCATTCTGTGTTTATGCTATGTAAAGGTACTTTTAAACACTGACAATTCTTCTTTTGGGTTTTCTGCAGTTAATAATATCTTTTAAGGAAAAAAAAAATCTGCATAGAGCAGAGAGGTGCAGGATCACTAAGCAAATGGAATTGAATTATGTTGATCTCTATTTAAACATGGTTCTCTCCTTTCTGCCCACCTCATCCTTTCCTGGCAGGCTGTTCAGTAAATATTTTCTCTGCAGGTTCATGAGTCAACCTCACAGTAAGTCACAGCCAGAGACGCGGGGATAATTGGGAAGTGGGTCAGGCACTAGTCTTCCCTCTGGGGATCAGGGTTAAAATTTTCACCCAGAGCACAAGTCTAGTGGTCTCATACTGTTACCATGTGTTTACACCCCTGAGCTGCCACTACTGTCAGCCTGGTGCCTTCTGTAAGGAAAATCAGTCTCTCAAAGCTGAATTTGGAGTTTGATGAGTGTCGACCTGCCCAGTGCCTTCAGCTAACTGACAGACAGGTATTCTTGGACAACTCATTTTCCTTTTTAACACAGAAGCCTCAATATTTGTGTAAATAAGATACCTATAGATAGTTTCCTCTGGAGGTCAGCTGGCCCAACATTTTTCTTAATACCCAATCTAAAACTCTACTGATGCAGCTTGAGGCTGTTTCCTCTTGTCCTATTGCACGTTACTTGGGAGAACAGAGGCCAGTCAGTAAGTCTCTCTCCCTTACTGCCTTCCTTGTCCCATTTGGGAAGGGAGAGGTGTTAATAGAGAGTGTCTGTCATGTGTCTAGTGAAAGGCCCAACCCCAAAACTGGACAATCTCTTACTTTCACTCTCAGCCAGGAAATGCTTTAGTCTGTCCATGTGCTTTGTGTTCCTAGTTCTTGAATACATTACATTTCAGGACCTCCATTTTCTTCATCTTGATTAAAATTAAAGTTCAAGAAACATTTGCTTATTCTTACTGAGATTTTCAGTTTAGTGATCCAATTAAGCAAACAGAATTTTACTGAGTCTTTCTCTTTTATGGAGGGTATCATTACATAGATTAACTATTTGTTCCTTTGTTTATTCAAAATGTAATGGCCTGACTAGAAGTGTTGTTTATTGCAATCTGCTAAGAAAAATCTGAAGGGGACGTTTGACGTCAAATAAGAGTCATTGTCTTCTGGCATTTGAAGCCAAATATAACATGGGTTGGCATAACACATGTTGGCATAACATGATTGTTCTAGAAAATGTAATATTTGCTTTCTCTCAGACCATGTTGATCTTAATTTTATAAGAAGGGAGAGGGTTTTGCTTTCTTTTCTACAAAATAGTTGAGCGGCGACCCCAAAGTTGCAGCGATTCATCCAGAACAGAATTTGCCTGTTGACATATTGTAGTAACAGTAGACTTAATTCTCTCACAACTAGTTTATCAAATGGGTAGTTTTCCATGAATGTTGCACTACTTCCAAATACATATGTTTGTGCTTATTTTTCCTTATGTAGCTTTGTACTTCTATTTGGTTAACTATTGCATCATGATAATTAATCAAGATAACCATGTCTCAACATTTTGTCTTTCCCTGGGGAAATACATCTTGATTTGATGAACTCACTTTCATTTGGGGTAAAAAAAATATCAGTTTAACATGTTCAAATCCTGAAGGTTACACTTTTGAAGAGTCTTGCTCAACTGAGACTATTCCACTGTATTTTGGTCTCAGATTTATAAGTTTTCCTATCCATATCCTGCATAAATTCATACTGGCTCAAGCTGGCAGAATGAAGAATCTTCTGATGCTTTCACTTCCCATTTATAGCAGAGAAAACCATTTGCTCTGAATGTTGACAGAAGAGCTGACAGATCTAGTAGAAGATAGCAATGGGAAGGAACTTGGGAGGCAGAAGGGAAGCAGACAGGAAAATAGGGAAGAAAGAAAACAGGGTTGTGAGGTACAGAACCTAAATGAAGAATTGGATTGAAAGGTGGGAACTTGACTCCCTGGCAGAAGGAATTCAGAACTGGCCCAAATATGGATAAATATTCAATGACAAGGTTACATGGAATCATGAACTTAAATAAAGGGACAAATTAAATGAGAATAGGCAACTTGAGTTCCAAACAACAAATTAATGGAAGGTGAGATCTGCATGCCTGATGGCACTGAACTGACACACAGGCCAGTTAACATCGGTTCATATATTACAGTCCTGGAAGCAGAGTACAGAGGGGTAAGGCCACTCTTTCTACAAATGATGCTTTTTTTCTGTCTGTATTTGAGATAGCTTGGTCTCCATTATCCCTGGCAGTTCTTTATGGCACTTTTCTTTGGTGTGTGGGTAGGATTAAAGTCACTTTGTTTGGTGTGTAGGTAGAACTAAAGTAACTTGCTACAAAAATACTACTTTTTAAGAAATCTCAAATTTATTGAAAAATGTTTATTAAATATATCACATGAAAAGGCCAGACCAATACGAGGTACGAGTGGGAAAGGATCCAAGTCTTAAAAGCTAATTGTCTGTGGCAGTTCAACTAGCTTTCACTTCAGCTGAAAAGGGATTTTCTCTGTCAGCTGGATTTTCAAAGTGCAGCCATGTATACGGATCCTTAAACTACAGTACTATTCATTTTCTCAGGCAAAAGCCACCAAATAACAGTACTTAAAGATGCTCCTGAAATGTATTTACTTAAAGGATCTGTCTAGAGGTTGTCATTTCTTTTCATTGTTATCTTACATTTTGATAAGGTGTATCACAAGTCCAATGTATTCTTGTTTCCTTGTGACACTTCGCTTTCATAGCCAAGAGAGCCTGATGAGATAGCTGGAGAAAGGTCGTCAAGAGGACGTAATAGAAAAATATCTTTCTGACTCTTCTTCTGAATTTATAGAATGGTTTTATTCAGTTTAAAAAAAAAAATTGTATTACCATAAAAAAAAGTATCATATTTTCATGGTTAATGGTGGTACCGTAGTAATATGTTCAAGAACACAAGTAAATCGTACAGCATTCTCCAACTAGCAGCATTAAGTAATGACCTGCAATTATTGGCATTTTTAAGATATGAAGGGACATCCTTGCACCACAAACCAAAGCTTTACATTTATCTCCTTTCACTCTCTTCTCCAAATGAAGTTATACAGTGATAGCTTCCAAATGGCTATCTACTGCAAAGACTATAAATGCTGCAATAACAAAGTTAATAGGATAATTCCAAGTTGTCATTCTGAAATACTGATTAAAGCAATTGTTAAATTGAAATGGTTGTGCCTGTTTATAGGGTATAAATTTGAAGACAATTCTACATAAACACATTAAGAACTGTATTTCACTGGCATTATAGCCTTCCAAGGAACTGAAAACTGATAACTAGTAACTGATATATAAATTCAGCATTACTCAGACTCATAGAAACGAATTAAAATGAAATAAAATTGTAAAACCTCATCTCCAGTAAGCCTCTGAAATGTTAGCATATGTATTGCTTTTAAAGACCTGGAATTATTCACAAACTTTGTGCAGAAACATGTTTTTACAGGGCTATAGTCATAACATTAGACATGCTAAGCAAATAAGTGAGACAGGGGAGAATGAACCCATTTATCTAAGAATCAAATCTAGTATGAATGAAAAAGACCTACTGGGACTTGCATTCGTGACTCTCAGAATGTGAGATATACTAGACATTCTGACTTTCAGTACTTAAAAACCGTGCTGCTAACATCAGTGAGACAGACAGATGTGACCGAATACAGGAATTGCATCACTTGCTGCCTAAGTTAAAAGCCCTTTTGTTTCTTAGCTTAAAGGAGGTTCAGGGACAGCAAGCTGCACGTCCTGAAGTTCACTGTAACAACAGTGTCATCTTTTCTTCTTTTTAGCACATGATGTTATCTTCCCCTCAAGTCACGCTGTCAGACAAATGGAAATTCAGTGATGGACAGATCATAATTCACAATCTGCTTTTTTAGGTATTGAATACTGATGCTGCTAGAATGCTTCTCCTCTCCTACCATAGTAGCCTGCAAATGCAGAGAATAGTTCTCACACGGCAGGCTGTGGCTGTCATGATTAAACTAGCATGGAGGCTAAAACTTTAGGACTTCCTTTTTTTCTGAAAAATAAACACCAAGCCATGATAGCCCGAGTCACAATTTGGTTACTGTTATGTTATTTGTTCAGCAAACTATGTGCTGCCTTTACGTAGAGCTCACACAGTGTGTTATTTACCAGTGAGTTAACACGGGGTCTGTATCACTCACAGCATTAAAATGTGATTATAACAACATATTTTAATTTTAAACTCTATACGAATATAATGGGAGAATGTTGCAGAAGGAGCATAAGCATGTGTGCCTGTGTTGGCAACAAACATTCTGTGCATAAGCTTCAAGAACAAAGGTGTCTTCCAGGATTACAGCTAGTCTTGTGAGCATTAAGCTGTTCTTTGCTGATGGGGGAAGGTTGCAAATAGAAAAAAGACTCAAATCTAATTAGTCAGTATAGATGACAGGTTTCCAAAACTATTTATGCCCACAAACACCACATTTAAATGTTGTCTGAAAATACTGCAAGCAGTGATTTTATATATTTTTCCACAAATGATCAATAAATTGTAAGAATAATTCAGGCCAGTGCTAGACATATGTGTCATTCTCTACAAAAAATCATTTTCCCATTTCCAAACACTATTTCATCTAAGTGGTATCCTTTATTTAATTTACTTTCTTTTTAAATTGAGCTTCTATTTTCAGTGAAAATACTATAAAAACTTCCATCAAATGCACAAAACTTCCATTAAATGCACTTATCAACCAAACCCAAAATTTCATTTTGAAAAGATACTGGGTTTGTTACTCCCCTGTTGGCCATAAAACTACACTGTTTAGAGTCCATTTGGTTGGGTTCCATTCATTCTACACTTCTTGCTTCCCCTTTCACTTTTTGCATTGTTTAGTTGTTGGTGGCCATCCTAAAGTTAATGACATTATCCAGAGCTGTATTTTTGTTCCATTAGTGGTACAGGGTTTGTTTTGTTTTGTTTTTTTCATTGTTCCATCAGGCTTTAGACAATTTACTAGCTTGCTAGCTGATGATAATAAATAGCACTCAGGGTTTCAGAGAGCTCATCAGACTCACTGACATATTGCAGTAGTTGTTACTTCTGGTAATCCTTGACTTTTATGTTACAAATACTCAGCAGTTACTCCTCAGTGAACTCCTTGGTAACTACGTTATCTGCTCTTCTTTCCAGATACTGAGTGGCAATTTATTTTTACTGCTGTTCTGTATTCTTGTAAACTATTCAGCTTTATATATGCTAATAGTGATAAAATTGTTAGAATTTCAAGTGTCTGTACTGAATCCATGTCCTTGGTAAAGCAAAGAGATCCTGACCATACATTGGTTTTCATGAACACTTTTAACTTATTTATACTCCCAGATATTTTCCCATTTGTTATTTCTGTTAAGTTTTTAATGACTGCTCTTTGTCTTAACAGAGAGAGCTTTAAAATAAGAGTCATCTTCTGTGAAAGTAGAATTGTGTGTTTTATGAGGGATGGGTGGCATTTAGTAAAATGGATTTCAGCATCAGGAAACTGATCCTCTGATGTAGGAAGACATTTATTAGAGGCTGGGACTATGTTACACTTTTCATTTAACATAATAAACGTCCCAGCAAGCCACAATTTTTAGTGCAGTAAACAATGAGACCTTCTAGAGTTTGAATTGGTATTACTATGCTTTGTAGCTTTATTTTGTTAGAAAATTCAAATATAGTTTCAATAGATAATAGAGGCTTAGCATTTGAACTATCTGCAACAAAATATAAAATATATAACAATGTATGTAATTCTAATAGAAGTTTAAAGAGCTTCTCATCGTGGTCTGTCTTCCAAATCAATGCTCTGTGACACATTTTTCATTAACATCTTCTCTAAAGTAGCAAATGGAACACTGATCCATGACAATATCACAGGTCCTGATCATCTGAAAGGTCAATCATTCTAAAATACTTTATGACTAGAGCTGTGTGATTTATGGTTTTTTCCTCCCAATATGAATTTTGGGACATTAGAGTTCTTCTGCTATATTGTTAATGTATTATTTGATAAAATTCCATAGGAATATTCCGTGAAAGAGATTTTGAATCCTAGACAAATTATTTTATTGCTTGGCGTGCGTGTGTAATACACCTTTTGAAAAAGCAGACATACATTTATTTTCCATACATAAAAACTTGGACATTTTGAAAAGTTGGAAAAAAAACTTCTCTATATTCCTGCATTCAATAAGAGCAAGCTTTGAAACTGCAGACAGTGCCACAGGATGGAATTATCCTTTCAGAAGTATTTTAAAAATGTCATCACTCTTTGGACAGTCCTTTTTTCAGGCCATTATGTCATTTAATTTGTTATTTGTTGTTTAAAATTTGTTGTGCTGTTGTATAGAAATACTAAGAGTCAGTAATCTTGAAAAGATTCTGTTACACCAACATCATTCAACTGCAAATTATGTGTGTAGAGAAAGTTTGCTACCTTGGCTACCACTCTGGTTGAGGAAGAGGGCTGAGGACTTTGATGGTAATTAATTTCTTCCCAAAGTGACTACCTAGTTGAGACAAGTTGCCAAAATGAAGAGTTAAAAACCAGTCAAGGCAGTTGCATATCAATCAACATTGTGTAATTTTTTTGTTCAATGTAAAATTACAAATCAAAATTAGTAAAGACTAATTACCACATCATTTAATCCATAGAAATTGAACTGTAAATATGTTATGTAGATCACATAATTTGGGTACATCTCCAGACTCATATTTTGAGACAAACATCATGTTTTCCATGTAATTTACATAGAGTTGTTATCACAAAGATTTTAACTTCTTTCACAGCAATGTTTTTGATAAATATACTTGTATTTTCAAGGAATAAAAAGGATTGGTCAGAGAACAGGATAATTATAAAAAACTTGGAAAATATCATTTAAGAGCTGGATCCAAAATGGTGGTTCAGACTATTCAGTCTTACAGAAAATGAGTGAAGAAAATACAACTAAACTAATCCCAGGTGAACTGAACTGAGAACAGCATGGGGAATAGATCCCTACAGATCAATAAGTGAAAACTCCAAAATTATTAACTTTTTCACAGACTCCATGAAACTCCAGCCACTACAGCCAGCCTTTTTGTATTATTGTTCTTTATTTAGGCAACTAGGAGCAGTATGCAATTTTTTTGTTTTCATATTATTAGTTTCAGTTTGATAAAATTAATCTCATTTGCCTGGGCATCTGCAGGTGACTTTCAATGGCTGTAACCAACTTCACAAACTGATACAGTGTGCTTAGGGGAAGAATGGTACTGTGCTCTAATAAGCTCCAGAAGTAGAATAGTCTTCCAGATTTCATTGCTCTTTGCTGCTGTAACATCTGCCACCCCAGTCAGAGACCAAAACACCACCACAGGCAATACTAGACAAGAACAAAAGGAAACAGCACTTACTGCAAAAAGACAACAGACAAATGAGGAAATAAAAGGTAACTGCAAGTCAGTTTGAGGCAGAAAGACAATCGAAGACCAAAACAGTGCCAAATGGATCAGACCTGTTGCTGCTGCATCATACATTTCATGCCAGAAATGAAAAGGCTTTACATTGGCTCTTAACTGGAGGGCTGTAAAAGCACTGTCCACCCACAGACTCTTAATTCAGAACCAGTTACCCCATTAGAAATATATCTCTGTAACTGAGAGCCTTGACTTCCAATAGAACAGCCAACAAAGGGTTTCTACTGTTTTAAAAAGTGCCAGATTAGGAAGTGTAATAACAGTGTATACTCTTATTGCATCTATATGGAACGTAATATCAGACTTCCCTTGCATATAAACAGGGTATTTTAGTGTTCATATCCTTGCACGTCCCCGTGATAATTTGGTCATAGCTAAGGCATGGTGTGCATAATATCTGAAATTGAAATGTAACGTAATAAAAATGTTTTTTAAAACTGGTATATCATTGCAGATGTAAAACCAAATCTATACAAAGAAGCAAGAATGAAAACCTCACATTTAGACCAAAAAAAAAAAAAAAAACCACCCCAAAAAACCAAAAAAACCCCAACCAAAAAAACCCCACGAAAAACCCAAACATTCTGTATTATCTGCTTTTTCTAGATATTTAAAATCTGAATATATTTGATATTGCCAACTTAAGAGTCCTCCAGTGTTTGACTCTGAATTTTCTCAAATTTTTAAAGACAAAAGTTGTTTTGTGATGATCCACTACAGAAATGCAAATGTTAGAGTATCAAGTTCTGTATAGTTAATACCATTCTTGGACTTCAGTCTACTTCATCAATATTGGTTTAAGTTTTGCATTTAAACTGTTAAATCTGAAAGCAGAACCCTAAATTTTAAGATTATCCATTAATATCTCTAAGAACAAAAAGGAATCTGCAATAAGTATGAGGAAAACTCTTTGGAGACAAATGAAAGGAAGCAAAATGAATAGTTTGCTGACTCATCCAGGTACATGAAATACATTATGGCTTTCTTTCTGAAAAATCACGAGTGAGTTACTGCTTCATGTAACATTTCCCTATCTTCATTAAGATAAAAAATCTTATTAAAGATATCTGAACCTTGGAAGTCATGAGAAAGTATAAGCTGCAACAACAGCATGCATTTCAAAATGGACTGGGAGTGGGAGAGATGTAGGGAAAAGAATACTTTCAAGTTTATAATAAGGTGTCAGTAAATGGGGGCATGCAAACAACTACAGCTTATACTAAAATATCTCTTAGTGAAAAGAAGTATCATATTGTGTCAGAAATTCAAAATAAAAAATCACAGCTTGTATTTGTGTAAATATTTTTTCTGCATGTGGGAATTTACAATGTCATCCAGGCATATGAGTTGCAAAATCAAGGCCTAAAATGAGTTGATTCATTTACTTGGAGTAGCTAGAGCTAAATCAAAATATAAATACAAGAACAACAACAACAAATGAGCTCCAGTCTTCACCCTTTTCTTCTTGGAAATAAAATAAAACTTAGCTGCAGGATTTCACCCTCCTTGTCAGTGTATTTGGCTGAAATTATCCCCAGGTCAGCTCTTTCTTATATAACACAGCATCACATAGATGCTTCAGGAGCAAAGACAGACTTATAAATACACAACGTAGAAATACTCAGGAGTCCCAGGAACAGCTCTGAGCAGCATCATTGTGAACAGCAGCAGCACGGAGCAGCAGGCAAAGCGTATTCCTTCAGACAGGCTTCCTAGTATAGCAACAACAAGCCAAAAGAGGTTTAGTCCCACTAGAGCAGAGATGGAAAACCTGAGAGGAAGACAATCTGCCTGTGCATTTTGAATAAAACACCAAAGTGTTTAAAGACTCTGTCACCTGGGAGGTAGCATCTAACATCAAACTGGACACACATTACTGGGGGGGGGCAGCCACAAAGTTCCCATCTCAGTTCAACTTTTTACAACTTCTGGGAAATTGTATTGAGAATTCCAAGTTAGAGGTCTGTTTAGTTAAAAGTAATGTAAGAAATGCCATATTCTGTCCTCATCCCAAATGTAAAGAACATTACCAAAAAAAAAAAAAAAAAGAATGCACCATGTTATTATTTTATTATTCATCTGATTTGATTTTTCATTATTTATTTCTGACTGTGTGGTAGCTACGTAGACCATCATGCCAGGCTGGAAATCTAATTAATATGAAAGAAAAGAATATGTTCCAGAACTCCCAATGATTCTTAAGATACTAGATAACCACAAAATTTTCATACTTCTTTTCTGAAAGCTGAACACATCCCTTTTTACTATGACAAAGAATTTCTCAAGCCATTTGTGTGTTAAGGAAGCCTTTCCCCAAAAAGTTATTTATCTCCTCCTATAGCATTTGACAGTCATTTCTCAGAATATGAAGTGATAATATTGTTCCCCAGAATTACAGTTTTAAAGAAACATCTCTTGACTGATACTCAGTTTCAATAACTTCCCAACTTTTAGGCAATAGGACTTAAGGACTTCGTTCCCTTTAGCAAATACTGTACTTGTGTTCAGTAGAGCCTCATGCAGGCACTGCAGATATGCTTTTGGATTTTTTCAAGGTCTGAAAAATTAAAAGAAAAAAAGCCCTCTTGGAAATGAGAAGCAAATCTGCAGTAAAATAACCCCAAACAAACAACAAACAAAAACCAAACAACAAATCAAAGATATGAAGCATTTGCAGTATGGCTCAAAGTGGTAATTTTTTCAGTGTGGTTATTTCTAATTTATAATAGCAATACAGAAGCTTCCTTTTTTATCCTTTATTGGTTTTTGGTTTTT
>JANHGN010019740.1:93524-123619 GCA_024605025.1 Megaceryle maxima | reverse complement strand
CTAAAAGTGGCTTCAAATCAAGTTGGGTAAAAAAGTCCAAACCAAACAGCTATGCAACAAACCCAACATCTCATGCCAAGCTTATGATGCAACTTAGAGTGAGACATAGGAATAGTGGGTGATTTCTATCACCTGAAAAGCACAAAATATTTGAACAAAGCCGGTTGTATTTGAAGTATTGAAGTATTCAGAATATTTAATTTCTTTTTAGAGACTTAGCTCGTAAAATATGAACATTTGCTCCTTCCCAGTCAAACAAGGATGGATTTGTTTAATAATAATGAAATATAATTTGAAACTTCTTTCTTTTTCAGAAATGCCTTTCTTAATTTTTTGCTAGGCATGCATTTGCCTTCCTTAAAGTTTATCTAAATTTTACAAGGGTAGCATCACTGGGTAGCATCACTGTGATATGATTGCCTGTCCTGTTTGACCTGGAGGAAACAGATAATGCTTAGGAGGCCTGTCCCAGGGATGGTAGGTGCAGTTCCAGCAGTCTGTCACCCTGTCACACTCACTGATGCTCCTTGCCCTACCACCTCCTCCCGGAGCTCTGGTGCTAAGCAGAGGGGCTCTTTTCCCGGGCCCATCTCCACAGGTGTGCTCACCACTGCCATCCTGTGCTGGGGCAAGAGCCGGGCATGGCCTGCACCCTGATCCCTGGGCAGCTGCACGTTCTTGCTGCAGCTCCCTCTGGGCAGCTGCATCAGTTGTGGTGGGTGCCATTTTAGAGATCACATGATCTTCTGACAGGTGGAAACCATCTCTGTCTGGTCAGGCTGGCAGAGCTATAGCATCCTTCCGCTGATCCTGCTGAGACATGCCCTGTTTGTCCACCCTGTTCTCAGAACTCTATGTCACTAGCACTTCCCAGGGGTTTCTTTTATAGGTGTTACGGGGACTTGGACACGGTTGCTCCTGGACCCACCCAGCCAGGTCCCCTTAGCTGCTGTTGCATGAGCTACAGTATCCTGGTGGGTCTCTATGCCGCTCTGAGGTTCCTCCGGTTCAGGAAATTCCCCTGGACACTGTGATGGAGCATGCTGCTGCCAGTCATGCAGGCATCGGATCTGCTTGCCTCAGCTACTGGTATAGGAGTCATTGAAGTCCCACATGAATACCAGGGCCTGTGTCCTTTTTGTTCCTTCTCATTGTCTGAGGGCCTCCTCTACTTCTTCCTGATCAGTCACTGTGTAGTAAAAACACTGAAATGTTGCATCCTTCTACCCAGCACAGCAGATTTCACAGTTTTTTTAAATAAGCAGGAATCTGCTATCAGTTTCTACAAGTAATTAACATGCTGTCTGCATGTACACCTCCATTTCCTTGAAGGGTTCTTTTTACAAACATGCTGGTTTACTAAGCCATCAAAAAAAGGTGCAGTCCCCAGAAGTGAATATGGACTCTGCTACTTAGATGATGGCTTCATGAACTTTGTAAGAACCTTTGTAAAAAGAGGTGAAAAAAGTATTTTTTCTTGATCAGGTTATAAAAATAAATCCAAGCTTAAGTTTTCTTACTGTGAAATGAAACTGGAGTTGGGAGAATCACAAGTTTCCAGATAAGCATGCAGAAGAAATACTGAATAGCTAAGTATCCCAGATCAATGCTTCTCAGCCTTATTGAGTACCTGAAGTCTGAAGTAAAAGTTATTACTGTTCTCAACAATATTTATTACAAAGCAAAGCTGAGACAGTTTAGTGGTAGAACTGTGTATGTGTGTTTGTGTGTCCTTGGGAGAGTGGCAAAAATCCTTGATTTTCTAAAGATGTCAGTGGAGCAAAATTTTCTTTCCTCGAACAATTTAAAAAAGTAAAAAAAAGGAGTGCCCTTTTAAATTCCAGGAAGGCTATAATCACTAACTTAAATAATTGTCAGTGTTTATTTGTAATGAATAAGTAGTCAGTTTAGAACTCTACATTATGGTACCTTTATTACAAACCAGCTGCCATCTTCTAACTTAGCTCTGATCCCCAGATAAAAGCATTTAGAAGATGAACATGCTGCACTGCTTTTAGCCAGTGACAGCTGTACACAGCCTGCTGTTGGACTGGCTTCATGGGAGAGATTTGGAGCAATGTCATCCTACCTGAAGCAAACACCAGAAGTTGGATGTCAGAGAACCCAAGAAATAGGAATGCTATGGGGTTGACTCTGACGAAGATACTTCATCTAACGTTTGTTTTTCCTTGGAAAGTTTTGTATTTTCCTTGCCCAGCTACCATTATGATTATGGACTTACCATGATGACAATGGCCTTGTGGGGCTCTGATGAAAGTTATCATTTCAGATCCATGTGCCAGTAATTCAAATAAAAACTACAATTTGGTGTTTTCCAAATCCTAATCCATGAGTTAATGGTACTGAGTCAAGTAAACAAAAAAAGCAACAAAAAAGTTAACTGTGGGCATGATCTTTAGGAGCCTTTGTCCAAAAATATAGAAGTATGTGCTCAGAGATGTTTATGTGCTCATGTGTTTGTTTTCTATGTGGGCTCTAGGTCCTTGGGTCTAGGTTGTGGGGTAGGCAAAGAAAGTCTTTTCTTGATTTAGTCATGTTTTGGCTTGGAAGTTGAACAGGGCTATTCAGGGAAGGGAGCAAGGGGTGTAGCAGGCAGTTGAAAAAAACTTATTTTCTTAAGCCAGGACAGCAGCTGGTGGGAGAAGAGACATTTTCTCAGGCTCTTCCCATATGCTGACCCAGAGCTTTGTTAGCAGGAATAGGCTGAATTGGTATAGAGCTCCCAATCCAGAGTTATGTATTCAGTTCATTAAGTTTTTTAGTGCTTTCTGAGAAAAGGCATTTATGGATCCTGGAAAAAAGTTCAGAAAGGTCTCATTATTTGGTGATAGTCTCGTCTTTCAACCCAGAGGCATTTATAAATTGTAGACATGAATAACTTCATCCACCACCAAATCAAAATGCCTGTCTTACTGAAATGAGCACAGTGGTGTTAACAGAGGACAGGTCACTAAACAGCAGGGCTTGTGCAGGAGGCAAGGAGGAGTCTAAACTCCAGGTGACATGTGAGACAGCAGAAGTGATTGCTTAGTCTAGAAGGGAAAGGGAAACCAATACTAACATAATTAGTACAGTAAAGCTGTATAAGTGGTTTGCAGTGCAGGTTTGTACTCTGTTAGTTCATCTTCTTTCACTGTGTCTAAGATAATGAGATTGGCTTGATGCCCAGAGCCAACAACTATCCTGACTGTAAATTTCCCAGCCTCATCTCCTGGGGCCCATGCATCTTGAGCCTGCAAGTTTTGCTGAAGTCCCAAGTCTGAGTCTGGCTCCATCCTTCCACCTTCCAGGCCTAATATTTTCTGTCACATCTGGGAACTTCAGAAGTGCTGTGGGCACCAAGCATGACCAGTTTGTCAATAACTATTTTACAGTTCCCTCCAGTAGAGATGGCTTTTCTATACACAAATAGAGATAGCCCAGAAGCAGGGAGAAATCTTCAGACTCTGTCTAGGAGGTTCCCGTGGACAATTGTGATAGGAGCATAAAGTTATGACAGAGACAGGGAAGGATGGCTCCAGGCTGAATGCAGTCAACACTATGCACAATATTTATAATAGGTAGTATATTCAAGCAGAGATCCCTGGGATAGGCTTACCTGTTGGATGAAGAACATTCCTCCAGGGACAGAGCCAGATATCCCTACCGTAGCAGGTCAGAAGTAGGATGGATGTCATGGCTCTCTAATAGTTTGAATTTTGAGAGCCCTTTGTTCTGGTGAGGTGTCACGTTGAGTGCTCATTCCATTTTTCATCTTTCACTTTTTAATTAAAAAACTTGCAAATGCAAAATGTATCAGGGTGATCTATGGTGAAAAAGACTTAATTTGAAAAGGATTTGGTAATGAGGGAATGGTAATTTGGCAGTTATGCTTCAATGCACTTTCTTCCATCTATCCTGACCAATTTTGTTTTCTGGTGAAAAAATCACTGTAGACTCATGAGTCATCTGTTATAGTTATTTTTAATCACTACATTGTTTTTCATTCACAAGAAGTTTGCAGTTTACTTTTTACCAAAGGAGGAAGAAATAATTTGTATTTAAATATTTATCATATTACAAATTTAGAAGGAGAAAATGGTGGAAAAACATCTCTAAAATCAGTCTTTCTCCTGGCATTTAATCTGTGCTGGAGCTCTTAGCTATTTTGGAAAAAAACAAAACAGGTCTGTCTGCAGGCATCAGAAGAGGAAGCTGACTACATAAAGAGACTGCTGGGTGCAGCTATCCAGTCCCACTGGAACTGTAGTCCCAGGTTTGGCTGAACCAGTCCTGCTTGGTTTCTTGACCCTTCCCCTCCACTTCTGGTCAGTCTGAGAGTGCAGGAAAGACAGAGTTGCTCCTTTCTGTTGGAAGAAGAAGGAACCTGCTGCTGGTGTGGGCTGGCAGAAGGAAAAATGATTTCACAGATTTTGGCAGCCTAAGGGAAACAGGTCCATTGTCTTTGGGAAACAAAAAGTCAGTTGTCTCACAGCCGGAAGAGATGTGTGGATGAACTGGTAATGAATGTGGATTGTGTGTAGACAGAGACGGAAAAAAATGCTGAGCACTCTGGTTTTCAAAAGACAGGTTATTGGTCATCTGGATTTTGTTTTCCTTTATTTAGAGCTGCAGCTGATTTGAAGTCTTCGCTGATAGATGGCAACGGGAAGGGAAAGAACAGCTTGGACTGTGATAGCAAGCCCTTTGGTGAGGGACCCCGTGGCAAAAGGGATCAAGGAGCTCCCTGTCTTATGATGCTGTGGGTGCTAAAAGTTTACATGCAGTGACTGGGCAACTTCATGGAGTCCAGATCTACTGGAGGCTGTTAAGAGCAAAGACAAGTTTCCGAGTAGTCTGTGAGTCGTAAGTGCTTTGGAGGCTGGCACAGCACCCTTGAGAGGAATCATTGCATGCTTGCCTTTTTCTTATGCTCCTTCCTTTGTATTCATGTGCTGATCCTTGTTGGTGACAGGACACTGCTAGATAATCTGACCCCAAGTAGCCTGGCCTAATACAAGCAGCAGTCTGTCTCATAGTTTGAGTGATGATCCCAATTGTGCAATGACGTAATGTCCATAGCACACAATAAGCCACCAAAAGCTAGAATTATTAGCCTCAGCATGTTGTCACCTGCAGGGGTGGCTCTTACCTCAGTGACAACAGGGCTCATCCCCACCAGATCTTTATAAACCTTACAGAAGTATTTCCTTGTTTTCTGCCTTAACAGTGACAAGCAGCAGCAGCAAAACGCAGCAAGGGTTTAGGAGAACAGTTTTGTACAAAACAGAATTGGTAGATGATGTTCATTGTCAGATAATATTAACATGTTTCAAGGTAATACTGACAAGTTGACAATATTTTTGTTATGTATGTGGAAAAATAAAATGGTCTACTGCCTTGTAAAGGAAGGAACTTCCCACTCAGCTTTCTGGAGCTCAGTTTGTTGCTACATTTCCTTCTTCTGTGAGCTTGGATAGAGTCAGCAAAATCCCCAAGTGAAGACATAAAACAACTTGCTACAACTCATCTATATACTTGCATACTGATCTTTCTTTAATGAAGGCTTTAACACATTGCAGAGTTCTTGTGCGTCCGTGTGCCAGTGCAGTAACCCTCAGAGGGGATTTGTCAGTTATCCTGAGGTGCATAGAGATGGGCTGGGCACAAAAGGCATTTGCAGGAGGAAGTTGTAAAGTCCTTTATGGGAAATGGCAAAAGCAAACCTAATGAATTTCAACAAGGATAAGTGTAGAGTCCTACACCTGGGGAGGAACAACACCATGTACTGGTACAGGTTAGGAATACACCCACTGGAAAGCAGCTTCGTGGAGAGAGATCTTAGCATCTTGGTGAACAATAATTGTCCATGGAACAGCAATGTGCCCTTGTGGCCAGGAAGGCCAGTGGTATAGTGGGATGCATAAAGAAGAGTGTGGCCAGCAGGTCAAGGGAGGTTCTTCTCCCCCTCTACTCTGCACTAGTGAGACCACATCTGGACCATTGTGTTCAGTTCTGGTCTCCCCAGTTCAAGAGAGACAGGGAAATACTAGAGACCGTCCAATGGAGGCTACAAAGATGATGAAGGGACTGGAACATCTCTCATGAGGAAAGGCTGAGAGCCCTGGGGCTGTTTAGCCTGGAAAAGAGAAGACTGAGAGGGGATCTTATTAATGTTTACAAATACCTGAAGGGTGGGTGTCAAGTAGAAGGGGCCAGTCTCTTTTCAGTTATGCCCTATGATAGGATGAGAGGTAATGGTCACAAGCTGGGAACACAGGAAGTTCCACCTCAACATGAGGAAAAACTTCACTGTGGGAGTGACAGAGCTGCCCAGAGAAGTTGGAACAGGCTGCCCAGAGAAGCTGTGGAGTCTCCTTCTCTGGAGACTTTCAAGACCTGCTTGGATCTGTTCCTGTGTGGCCTGCCCTGGGTGTTCCTATGTTGGCAGGGGGTTGGACTCAATCTCCACAGGTTCCTTCCAACCTATCATTCTATGATTCTATGATTTCAATGGTCATATTTTAATCTTTCCAATCTATGAGAAATTAATTTTCTTGTCTTGTTAGCTGCAACTTGCCAAAGGATGATCTTTACTGTTCTTGCTTTGTATAATAAAATTTTCTTAAGCCTACGTTGTGTTACGCACATGCACAGGCTCATGTCTACTCCATTATTATGTTGAGATCCAGCTAAAAAGCAGTGGTATTGTCAGCAGTCACATGAAAGTTGTAAATAAGTTTCAAGCCTGAATCAATACCTTGCCCTACGGTACTGTATAGTGTGGATATGTCAGTAGGGACAGCACAAGCACATTGTTTTATGGTGTGAGTGTGACTGAAAAAGTGTGTTTGGACCTAATTATGTCATTGTATAATTATTAATACGTGTATTGCTATTACTGTGTTGCTCATAAGGACAGTACAACCTTTATGCACCTCTTGCTTGTGTTTATTTAGTACTCCATATCTTGCCTTCTCCTTCTCACAGGTGGGCTACAATGTGCCTTTTCAGAGCAGTACAGCAGAGACTGGTGAAATTCATATGATTGAGAAATTCTTGTTCTGTCTGAAATGCTTCTTATTGGAATATAAAATGCAGCTTACACATTGTGTCAAAGTATAAAGAATTTCTGTTGAGGTCACACCTAAGACAGAGCAAATAAATTTTGTTGTTCATCTAAACATTTAAAAAAAAAAGGTGGAGGGCATAATTTTAGATGAATTAATTTTTTTCTTGAGAAAGAAAAAAAATGGAGAAAATATTTTGTCTGGAGTTGGCAGTATTTTATTTGAGCAAACCCACTTATTGTTCCCTTTTTGTGTCACAAAGAGAAGAGAGTGATCACGAAGAAAAAACACCATTTTTATCTGGGTTAGCCTTGATTTGGTTAGCCTTTTCAAGTTATTTATTCACTTTTGAAACAAAAAGCCTTTTTAAGAAATAAAAGTGTGTAATGTTGTGTCATCTCCACCAAAGGATCACCTCTTTGATCAAACTATCCCGAGTTTGTGAATAGGGTCAGTCCTCACAGTTCTATTTGTAGTGTAATTATCAAGAGCTTTAACATTGCACTGATTTATTACTTGTAAAGTTCATTGTTTTTCTACAACCTCAAACACAGAATTATTTGTAAAAGGAGGAAATGTGTCTTCTTACCTCCTAATCATTTTAGATATAAACTGTCTGGATGTTTTTCAGCTAATATATCTAATTATCTCACTCTCTGAAAGGGACCTACCAAAATATGGGTACACTTAATAGTAAATAATTAATTATATTAATCACAGCCTAGTAATTTCAGATGGCTGTCTGAATCTGAAACATACTAATGCATCAGTTAAAAAGATGCCAAGTCCCCATGCTGGGATCTAATAGGAGATAGGTCATCTAAAATATCAGTTACACTTTTGAGAATAAATTATGTAGGTCAGTTATTTCTTAATGACAAAATTGTAATAATGTTCCCTGAGCAATAATACCCTTCTAAAATTACTTTTTTTTTTTTTGTTTTTTTTTTGTATGTGTGGGTACACTACTCTCTAGGACATTCAGTATTCAGTGAAGCAAACAAACTTCAAAGGAACTGCCAGGCTATGTAACTTGGTGAAAACGGGTGAGTTTAACAGAAGAGGTGATGTATTGAAACGGCTCACATGTAACTTGTGCATAAATCCTGCATAGTTCTTGTCAAACCATAGTGCCTCTCTCTCCTGAGAGAAAGTTGTGATATTGGATGTGATCTGACTTGCCCCTCTCACACATGCCACTGCACTTTACATGAATTCTTGTCTGGATGCAAATTTCTCACCCAAACTCTTTGTGCCTTTGACAGCAGTGTATGGGAAAATGCCATTAAAGTGTTGTCCCAAACAGAGTGAAATAACAGAACTTAATTGATGACTATTTTTGCCAATATTTAGCTTTACAGACTCATTTGTTATATTCAAAGTCTGAGCTGTGCTGCAAACTCAGGTAACTGACATCTCCTCAAGCTGCTCCTGAATGGACACAATCTTTGCCAGCATAAATACTGTCATGTATAAACTGCATCTCTAAATTCACTTTCCATGGACAGTAAAAAGCAATTACTTGCATATTTTCAGATAGAAGAATGAAACTTGCATAAGCACAGATGACATGAGTTAATTTAAAACTCATATGGGATATTTACTAACAATTCTGTTCTGTTATTCATCAAGGTCTTAGTGCAAAATGGAGAGAAACAAAACAGATGATATAGTAATGTTTTGCTATAGCTTTTCAGATATGTGTGTTAAATGAAGACACTTCTGATTATAGATAAAGATCCTCAGAGTATTAACAGCTATCTGCAAGTGGTCTAACTGCTTAACAAGCCAAACAGTGATTTTAGACAATGTATTTTATACAGCAGATGAGACAGTGTGTGAAAACAAATATCAAAAGTTACTGTGAATTAGCAGGTGACTGGAAGCTCATTAAATTGCTGCGGCACAATTACTTGTGATCCCTTGGCCTTTCCCTAATTCTCAGCCTCCTCACTAGAGTGTTACCCCAGAAGCAATAAATTTTTTCAGCTCTGGGCCGTAAAAATTAGTGGATATGTGTTATTTCTTTCTTTATTTTTTTTTTTTTTTGTTGTTGTTTTGTTTTGGCTTTTTGTTTGTTTTTTGCTTTTTTGTTTGTTTGGTTTTTGTTTGTTTTGTTTGGTGTTTGGTTGTTTTGTTTGTGAGGTTTTTTTGTTTAGTTGGTTTTTTGTTTGTTTGGTTTTGTTTTTTTACTGCAAACCTTCAAATTTTAGACTCAATTGAGAATTCATGGGAATAACAAGATTAATAAAGTGTGTTAAATTATTGCAGGGAAATCTAGGCTTGGTAACTGAATGGGTAAGTGAAGAGGTGAAGACAGAAAGGGGGAGGTGGAGGAAATGAGTAGGGATGACAGGTAATCAGCTAGAGGTAAATTTAGGAGAAAAATAAGGTTCTTGGCTTGTTCTTTCCCAAAATGACAGAAGAAACAATTTCACTGTTTGCTTTGGATGTACAAAGTGTGCAAAACACCAAACATATCTGCCTTCCTAGTGAAGCAATTGCCTTTTTTTCAGCAGAGTTTCTGGCTGCTTAGTGCCTGGACATTAACATATTTTCCCCTTAGCCTGGACAAGATGAACAGTGTCTGCTGAGATCTGGGTTTCTGTGAGATGGTAAGTGCTCTATGTGTCCTGCATGCTCTGTGCCCAACTCCATCACGTTAACTGTACATTGCTCATTGCTGACGCGGGGCAGACATCGCTACCCTCTGCCATCTGTCACATCACAGGAGCAGATGAAAGTAGACTCCAGTGGGTCACTCACTGGCAATGGGAGATGAGTAACTGGAGATAAGCAGAGGACATAAAACTATGGCAGAGTTTATTGCCAGGAGATTGTAGAGGCCTCTGACAACTTTTAGCACAGAGGACTTGTCCCCATAATCTCGCTTTTGACCATAACAGGATGGAAAGAAATATTTCTCAACAAACCATCTTCATCCAGGTCATGAAAACAGTAGGCAAAAGTTAAAATAGCACGTATGAACAGAACAGATCATTTTCTAAAGGACATGGACATTTTCTAATGGACATTTTTAAATGGAAATTTTCCAAGAGGGACATAGACCTGATGGAGTGAGTCCAGAGGAGGCCATGAAAATGGTCAGAGGGTTGGAGCACCTCTCCTGTAAGGACAGGATGAGGGAATTGGGGTTGTTCAGCCTGGAGAAGAGAAGGCTCTGGGGAGACATTATAGCAGCCATCCAGTACCTAAAAGGGGCCTATAAGAAAGCTGGAGAGGGACTGTTTACAAGGGCATGTAGTGATAGGACGGAGGGCAATGGTTTTGAACTAGAGAAGGATATATTTAGATTGTATATTAGGAAGAAATTCTTTACTATGAGGGTGGTGGAACACTGGAACAGGTTGCCCAGGGAGGTGGTGGAGGCCACACCACATCCTGGAGATGTTCAAGGTCAGGCTTGATGGTACTTTGACCAACCTGCTCTGTTTGAGGATGTCCCTGCTCACTGCAGGGAGGTTGGACTAGATGACTTCTGGAGGTCCCTTCCAACCTAAGGCATTCTATGATTCTATAGGTTTAATCTTTCAGTGGGTACTCAGCTGATTAGTCTGTGGACAATTTAAGTCAAAAAGACATTTTCCTTTCTCTTCTCTGCAGAAAGCAGCTCCCTTTTGTTTCCTCCTCAAAACACTTTAACTTCTGCCTTATCCCTGACATATAATTTCATGGAAGAACTTTGGACAGCTATGCTGAGCAGTCATTAGTGCATGCAGGTGCTTTGTGCTAAAACACCTGGTTATGACTGATAGACTCTTCCTATTCAACCCTTCTATTTGTTATCTACCTAAGAAGGCTTGTTTTCTCAATTTAATCATAGCCTACCGAAATCCATAGACGCTTTCCTATTTAATTCAGTAGGCTACAAGTAAAGGTTTTTATCCTTGGTCTTATTTAAGCCAGGATTTCCACCCACAGTGTCTGAACGAGTTTGGAGTCACTCTGCTGATTTCCCCAAGAGGTGTTTTGGTCCTGAAATTAGTAGTTTGCTCAACCAGGGGTATTTATTTACTTTATGTTTGTGTATCTCCAAGCAGGAGAATGTGGTAGTGTGTACTACTGCATAATGTGTAATTACATATAATAATGTGTAGGTGCTCTTCAGAGAGGTTCTGCTCCTTGTGAGGTCTTCCTTCATGTAACAACACCCTTCAAGAGGAGACACTGTTCCCAAAAAGGGCAACCTGATCTGCCAGCTGCTGATGATTATGTTAGAAATGCTCACAGCCTCTCTTGATTAGGGTAATCATTCTTTTAATCTTAATTAAAGGGCCTTTTAAAAGTTTCTATCTGAGATCTGCAAGTGTTTTCCTACTGAGTTCTTGTAATTGGTCTTGCTTGGTCATTAAACCTTACCCAGCCATTGAAAGTTCTAACTTCAAAACCACAAAACCACTGTGTAACTTTGAGCAAATCTCTTTCACAGTCTATTTAATGATATTTGTTGCTTTAGGCAAAGGGGAAACTTAATTAATAAGAATGTAAAACACTGGATTTCACAGCTAGGAATGGTGCACTAGCCTTCAACAGAAAAGCAAATAAATAATTTATAAAATAAGTAACCATGTCTGACAGGGATCTGATACCACATACATGTGGTACTTAAGTAGATTTGAAAGAGTTTGTCCAAGTTGACCTTTCAAGACCTGTCATTATGACAGTCTGTTTCTTGGGCTAGTAGAGAGACACAAAATTACTCAGCTTTAGGACATGTGTGTCAAAAATGGAGTTTTATGCCTCTTTTTATTCATAAAACTTGTCTTCCACAGGCTCTTACATTGGAGATGCCACTGAACACAACAGTAATTTTTTTCTATCCTCTCCAGAGGAAATGAGGTAGGATTTTACTGCATCTGGCCTGATTTTCACTTCTTCAAATTCATGTATAGATCTGTTTGGTAGCCACTTTTTTTGAAGTTTGAAGGGTCTTTGCCTCAATAAAAGTATGTTCTGTTTCAGGTGAAAGCACACTAGGCCGGGCTTGCATTTATTTACACAATATAAGAAGTTTAATGTAATTGGTTTAAATTTTCAGACAGGAAATACATGTGATGAGATTTTATTAATGGTTTTGGGTCGAAGATAGTATTGGTGAAAAGCTGGGAGCAGCCTTCTCTAGGGGTGAGGGAGTCAGGGTTATTGGATTTTATCCCCTGTGTTCTCCTATCCAGATCCACAGCTGGTTTGTCCCAATTCATCTGCCTCACACAAAACACAGAACAAAATACTGTGTCATGAAAGAACTCCAAAAGAAACAAAACTGTTAAAACTCAGCATAAATATTACAAGAATAACAAATTCCTTTAAGAGGAAAGCAAATGTAGAGACTGACCTCGTTCTGATCAGAGACTTGAATGTAAAATAGCTTCTGGGCAACACTGCACTTAATGAACATGTAGCCTCACACTTTTCCTAAGGAAGCGTCATTTCTCACTCCTGTGCTGTCCAAGTGGGGTTTTCATAACTGCTGACATACCCAAATAGCCCTTAGCTGAATCACACTTGCTTTCCCTCAGTGCCATTCAAGTCCAGTGAGATGCCAAATAAAATTAGCCACATCTGCATCCCTGGTTTCTGGAGGCTGGAAGACAGGGAGAGAAGGATAACTGTGGTTTGCTTTTGGGCTTAAAGGCAGTGAAGTGGACTGGAAGAGAGGTGGACCAGGAATGGACTGAGCAACGAGTCTGCAGCATACTTTGTCACTCAATGCCACCATCCTCATACATGGCATTGCATAGCTGAAGTCATCTTTGCTACAAATTATTGCTGATTTCCTCTTGTTCTTTTCACAGAGAACATGAAATATGTGGTTTTGGCATATTTGAAGACTGTTGTCATACTTCCCCTAATCTCACTTCTTTTTGCCTCTTTCATAGATCATGCTTACCACATTGCTTGCTATCCTGTTATTTTTTACCTGCTGCACTATCTCAAGTTTTTCAGAAACATTTGTAATGTGTGGTGCCCAGAGCTGATCGCTGAATTCTAGCTCAGGTTCCCCTACTACTAATTACAGTGGAGTAATAATGACTGATATTTTACAAATGTTATTCATGGAAGATCATTTAAAGTTAATTTTATTTATTTATTTTTATACCAGGAATGAACGTTAGAATCATAGAATCAAAGAATGTTTTGTGTTGGAGGGGAATCTTCCAAGATCACCTAGTTCAAATCCCACCCTGACTCGGACACCTTCCAGTAGATAAGGTTTCTCAAAACCACGTCCAGCCTGAGCTTGAAAACTTCCAATAGTGATCCACAACTTCTCTAAGCAACCTTTTTCCAGTGTCTCACCATAGTCATCATAAAAAATTTCTTCCTTATGTCCAGTCTAAACCTACCCTCTTTCTGTTTAGAACCATTGTCCCTTGTGGTGTCACTACAGGCCTTGGTAATAAGTCCCTCTTGATCTTTCTAACAAGCCTTCTTTGTATATTCAAAGGCCACAAGATGGTTACCCTGGAGCCTTTTCTTCTCCAGGCTGAACAGCCCCAATTCTCTCAGCCTTTCTTCATGGGAGAGATGCTCCAGCCCTCTGATATCTTTGTGGCTCTCCTTTGGAATGGCTCCAACAGGTCTGTCTTTCCTGTTTTGACAACTCCAGGTCCCTCTGAATGGCATCCTGTCCCTCAGGCATGTGAACCACACCATTCAGATTAGTGTCACCTGTAAAGTTGCTGCACTTGATCACACTGTATCACTGATGAAGGTATTAAATAATATTGGTCCCAGTATGGACCTGTAAGGGACACCACTTGTTACTGGGTGTTGAATATACTGTTATGTTCAACATACTTAATTTACTGAAATATTCCCAAAACTGTTCCTTCCTATTCTAACTTGGAATCTTCTCAAAAAGAAGATCTATAATACTCCAGTTTCACTTAGTTAGTATTTGAGGACTGAAGATTAATGTAACTTTTTTGTTCTTTGCCTTTCATTCTTGTTTGCAACTAAGAAATAGAGTTGTGTTTCCCTTTGTCTTTTTTTTTTTTTGTGGTGGTGGTTTTTTTTACTCCCGATGTATTTGTACAATCTATCCTGATTGCCTTTCTTTATTCCATGACAGCTGTATGTGGTTGTGCAGTTTAGCCTTTCTGACTGTAATTTTCATGATTACTTTGGAGAGGAGAAGGTCAAATCAGGCTGTTACTGAATAAATTAAATCTATGTGGGTAGTATTACTCTCATAAAAGGATTATTCTGTCTGGTCATCTCTTATGTACATGGCTATAAAGAAAAGTTTTATCATTTGACTTTATTACCTCAGATATTATCTCATGTCTACAGTATCTTACCCCACCTTTACGAACATGGAAATTTATCTTCTGTTGAAAATTTTGTCAGGGAGAATAAGTGAAAAATTTTTGCGGTTTGATACCACAAATTTCAACTGTTGCTGCAGACACTGATTGATTGTACTCAGTTGCCTTGATGAAATACTATAGCCAAGATTTGTTTTAAGAAGTTTGTATAATATACCGATGATAACAATAATTCTGTACCGAGCCATGCCTTTAGCAGCCATAGTCAATTATTCCTTCTGACACAAGAAAGTCATAAAAAATCAGCTGAAGACTGATGAATTACGAAACATCCTGACTCATTAGATACATGAATTTTGGAATGAATTATCTGACTTGCAATGATAATTAATAATATTTATGTAGCTCTTTTCATCCTGAAAGATTTGAAGGCATTTCTTAGACATTCAGTAGCCAACACAGAAAATGAGACATAAAAATCAGCTGTATTCCCTCAGGAGTAAATGAGAGAATAGCAGGTTGCTGGAGGCAGAGTTACATTATAGCTGACAGTTAGCAATTGTCGCAGGAGCTGTACGCAAAAATTCACTATCCCAGCTCAGCTGCTAACCTTCTGCTTTACTCTAGGCAAGTTTTCCAACATATCTGCCCTAACATTCATATTTACAAAATACCTAATGTCGAAAGCTATAGAGAGACCCTGAAGGACTGCTAGCATAATCAGAGCTTATGGCTCTCTTGCTGTCTATACATAAACAGTATGTCTTCATTACTATGGGTTAAGACTATATCATTAAGGCACAGCTTGCTGGATTTAATATTTCTTTAGCACTCTACAAACATGAACTCATTATCTTCTTCTCTTGCAAACTGGGTGGCTGATTGTATGATCTCTCTTTCACAAATCAAGAAACTAAGGTGGGAGGCAAAGCACACTAATTAAGCTACCATATGAGACAATGTAAAGTGGCATCATCATCTCTATAAGTTGCCCTTGTGCTTCTAGGTAATCCATGAAGCACAGGGTATGATTCATGTCATCCTAAAGTAGATACCTACGTTTGGTTAAGTGACTCACTTTCTTCATTGACTCTGTGGACTTGTTTTCTATTAACTATAACAGGAACACAAGAAAGTTTCTCAGATGTCAGTGATGACATTACTGGGTGCCAAATTTAGTTAGGGTGTTTTGGGAAGCCAGGAAATACAAACCCCGCCTTAAAAGCTACGAGGGAAAACAACAGATATTTTCAGATCCTCATTATGTCCACTAAAACTAGGCTGCTCTAACCTTTTTCTTAGAATCAAACTAAGATCAGTAAAGCTTGTATAAAATTGCCTTCCTATCTACGATGAAAAGATGTCCCTTCCCTCTAAGAATGACCTGTTGTCACAAACCACAAAAATAATCCCTCTACCATGACTGTCACCTTTGCTTTGAGTATGTGAGAGAGTACAGTGAGTACAGTGGAGAGACTATGGGGCAAATACAGCAACCTGCTACCTAAGGCTGCCAGATGGAAGCTGACTGCATGAATGGTGGGAAGACATAACTAGGATGGCATGTCTAGCCATTTACTACGTATCTCAGATTTCAGGGATGTGACTGCTGCTCTTCATTGACTACACAGAGAGTCAGTGTGTGACAGACTGCACCCTGCATTGCTTTCATAAACATCTAAGAGGTGTCTTAGGAATCTTAGGAGATTGAACAATGAAAGTGACTTATTGTTTGGCCATATTGATAATTCTTCTGGTGTTTGGATTAAAAAAAAAAAAGCATACCATAATGACAGCTTTAGGGACTGTGCAGCTTAGAGACCAATAAACAGGTGAACTGACATCTCTTCACTAGAAAGCAGTTGGGAAAGTAGCAGGAATAGAGACACAGGAGAGAAACGACTTCAGTTTATTTTCATGGGGCATATTTCCTCTTTACAAAGAGAAAGCAGAATACCAGTGGCTAGTACTTGCCCCATCAATCAGACACATGCTGGAGCATAAAGATGGGGGTATATTAGCAGTTATTGATGTCATCTGGTCTTTTTCCTATTCTAATTGTATAACAGTTTCTGCATTTTTATGCAGCCACACTGGAGGGAATGAATATCAAGAAGTAACGGCCATCCAAGCACAGGAAATTTAAACAGTTAATGATGCAGAAAATGCATAAGACAAATGAGGCTGGAACTTTGGCATTCCAGCTCATAAACAAAATGTAAGAGCAACCACAACAGTATGTCTGTTGATTTAAGCACTGAAGCTTTTCCACCTAGGAAATTACCATCCAGAGATTGGAAACAGTATAAACCACCATGACCCAGAAGCACATTTAAGAGGAAGGGAAATTTATCCAAGATTACAGCTCTTCTTAGCTTTTTGCAGGAGCAGTGAAGATGCACAGGCAGTATTTGCTGAGGGCTGAGTAATCCAAAGCTGTACATGGCAAGTACATCTGCAAAATGGTCTGCCCAACATGTGCAAGGCATAGACATTTTTACTGTATGTTGACAGGTCTTATTTGTAACATGCAGTAGGTTGAAATTCTATAAGCATGCACAGTTTTTGTGCCCAATATACCTTCTTTCAAGTATAGCTTGGTAAAGTATATATGATATAGCTAGGTCTGTCTGGGTAATGGTTTTTAAAGTTGAAAATAAAAAAGTTCTGTGTTTCAGGATGACCTTTTTTTTTTTTTCCCCATTTAAAGAACAATATTAAACCAAACCCATAAAAGATCCAACGAACTGATAAGCTACAGCAACAAACAGCAAAGGCCCCTTCAGGATATTCTCCAGTCTGTGGCTAAGAGCAAGAGCCTGTGATAAGAAAATCTTCACTTCTACTTAATATCTTACCCTCCAGGCTGTCTTAGGCTTTCCTCTTACAGCTGTCTCATCCCTCATAAGTAGTGGTATATTCATTGAATTAGGGAAATTAGGGATTTGGTCTGATTTTCCTGTATCTTATGTCACTGTGAGACTCTGGGATACTGGCTAGTTGTAGCTTCATGCTCTAGCTTTCACAAGAGCACAAGAATTTCCATCTTGGATCTGAAGGATCTCTTCTGGCCAAAGTTTCAGCAATACTCTTGTAGTCATATGAAAAGTTGCAACAAACAGCAATTTTCCAACAAAAGATATTTTGACAGACCATTTCCAAACATGTCTGTGTAGTACCCTTCTTGGACATATAAAACTGCTGCACTGATGTAGACAGTATATAACTTGGGAACCCTGCAGCATCTCTGCCAGATTTTCTGAGTGATCTTGAATGAGTCATTTAATCTTTTGTATTTTGTTTTTATCCCCTCTCTCTAGGATTTCTGTCATTCTTTCTTAGTTGTAAGGCGAATAGCAGAATCGTTCTGGGTGGGCAGTGGGTGATCATATTTACTGTAGTTAAAGAGTGAGAAAGTTTTTAACTTCTTTTTAGCTGCTCTGTAAACTCTGTTTGCTCTGAAAGTGTTGATGCTTCCATTGCTCTTCATCAGCTTATGACAAGTTAGCTATGTCATGTCCAAAGAATTGATCTTTTAATTATTTTCTCATTTTTTCAACACATATTTCTTTCTAAATGATACATCAGCAGAAGGAAAAAAAATAAACATCTGCTGTTCCTGTCTCTGTTCTGCAGCTAGAGAAAATGAGTCATTAGTTCAGTGGCAGTTTCCAGCCCACTTACAAAATCTGTGAACCTTACATTCACCACCCTGTTGTGTTTTAGGAAGATGTCCAGCCACAGAGAGCCCTCTAGCAAGGTAAGTAAAACATATTTCATTAAAGGGAGCAACCTAGGCTCGTTTCTGCTATAAGTAAAGGTGGGAGTGATGTTATCACTTACTTTTCACTCATATAACCCTAAAAGTATTTCAGTACAACCTTCTACATAGGGAACTGGATACAAATGACAATAAGCTTGCTTTTCTCAGTTATTTTATATGGAGCCTTTGGAAGCACGTCATAGGCTGTTGTCTCTTCAGGCCCCTTGTAACAAGGGCTTGGGGATTACACAATTGTATTCACTGGTGCCAAAGAGGATTAGTAAGGAAAAGAGTCTTTTCTTCATGAACATGAAAGGCTGTGAACAGAGGGCTCCTGCATATTTACCACCTCCTTGCTGGTCAAGCAGGAACAGTCCTAAGTGCAGTCATGTAACCTTAGGATTCCCCAGTGCTCAATTATGTCACACTTCTGTAGGGGTTATCAGGCAGATCAGGGTAGTTGAATGCTTAATACCAGACTTTATGAACAAAACCACTCTGGAATGAATATCCTTCTACATGGATGAAGTGTTCTACATCCTCAGTGGCTAAAGTGTCATTGTTTGTAGGTGAGGCATTAGCATCTGGTCTTTCTCACAGTTGATCCATCTCTGTATCAGATTTTCCTCTTTCAGCATTTTTTTTTTATTATTATTATTTTTGTGAAGAAAGACCAGGCATAACCTGGAAACAAATTGTCATCTAACTGTGGAAGTAGATACTGGGCATTATAGCCAATGCTGTACCCAACCTGGTGCTAAAAGCAGGACCAAAGCTCACTAAAGCCAATAAAACCTTGAAGCAATTTGCTTCAAGCCTTGAGTAAAAAGTGACCCAGAAAAATGGGTGAAACTGGGAACCCACATTTATTCAAAGCACAAAATGGAGGAGGAGAAGCAAACACACTAATTGCCACCTAATCACTTCACAGTATGTCATTACATTGTGAAATCCAACACAGCAACATGTCAGCACCAAAGCAATAAACTGCCACCATCTTTCCTGAATTTTCAGAAGTGTGTAGCACACCTGTTTGCTGAGCAGAAAAGCTGTAATTAGTGCTGAGTGACTGTTTCTGTTGCTGAGTGGATGAGGCAGACCCCAGTGCCTGCTTGCCACAGGCAGTAAATGTCTGCATCATTCACAAACTGCAGATTTGTTCACACTTAACATTCTTTTCATATCACTCCGCTGAGAGTTTGACTGTAACAGCAAAAATACTGTGCAGTTTTAAGACACATCTCCCCACAGTGCTTCAGAGTCCTCCACAGGCACAAATTAATTCAGCTTCACAGAGCTCCTGGTTTAAGACATTATTCCACTAGTTAAATGGAGGAGAAAACGTTGTCTGTTAAATAAAACCAAAACAAAACAAAAACCCAAACAAACAGGTTTGGGATCCTGTAGACTCAGGAACATAGGACAATATGATACTTCAAATAGTAAAAATTTCAGTAGCCATCTGTAACATAAAACACAGATTGAGTTCCCTGTCTGCCCATGCCTATGTCTGCTGGGAATCACTCAGCTGCTCCTCACACAGATGGGATTCTTTCTTACATTAAAATTGGGTGAGAAAATGACTATAAGGGTACTTTTTCAACTACTTCATTTGGTTGTCAATTATCTCCGCTTGTTTTCTGTTAGTACCAGCACTGTAGAGCTTGTTCAGCTGTGGGATGATTAGGGAAATTTGATCCTTCTCCTTTTATTTTGCCAAATGTTTTAATCCATCTTTACAAATTTCACTGAGTCCTTATTCCTACTGAATGAAATGTCTTGGGCAAACAGCCACTAGCTTTTTTTAGAAGAATGGTCTGGCAAAATTAATTAAGGATTTCTGGATCTGTCCTACAGCTGTACAATTTTCCATTAAGGTTGAGGTGTGGTGTATTACTATTGGTCATGAGCTGGGATGTGACTTCCTGATGGGGTATACGTATATTCTACAGAAGTAGGTCAGAATTTTATTTTCAATTACCACTGCAAGGGATTGAGGAAAAGCCATATCATAGAATCATAGAATAGCCCAAGTTGGAAGAGACATCAAGAGATTATCTGTTCCTACATTTCATGGAAAAGGGAGCCTAGATGAGATTATCTATCACCCTGTAGAGTCACAGCTTGAAAATCTCCAGTGATGACTTTGACACATCCTTGGGGATGTTGTTCCAGTGATTGATTGTTCTCACTGTAAAATATTTACTTCTTTTGTTGAGATGAAACCTTTCGTGGTGCAATTTGTAGTCATTGCCCCTTGTCCACTCCTTGTGGCTCCTTGTGAAGAGAGAGCCTACATCCTCTTTGTATTTGCCCTTTTAAGTACTGTAATACTGTGATGAGGTCATCCCTGAGCCATCTGTTCTCCAGAGTGAAAAGACCTGTCTCCATTGGTTTTTCCTCATAGGGCACATCCTCCAGCCCTTAGATCATCATCATGGCCTACCTTTGGACCCTCTCCAGTCTGTCCATATCTTTTTTAGAATTACAGGGACAAGAACTGGACACAGTACTCCAGGCCTGACAAGCACAAAGTGGGATTATCATCTCTCTCTCTCTGTGCTAGTCATGCCCCTGTGGATGCAGCCCAGGATCCAATTTGCCTTTCCTGTTGCAACAGTGCACAGCTGACTCATGACAAGCTGCCAGCCTGAGTAAAAAACACTGATCAACACCCTCTGAGTGCAGCCTGTTAGGCAGTTTCCTACCCATCTCACAGATCACCCATCCAGTCTGTATCTTGTCAGTTTGTCTAGGAGGAGGCTGTGGAAGACGTCGTCAAATGCTTTGCTGAAGTCCAGGTGAACATAGTCAATGCTTTCCCCATGTACAACTGACGATAGCATTTAGTTGTGGAAGGTGATCACATCAGTCTGCCATGATTTGACTTTGGTAAATCTGTCATGGCTAATCATGCTGTGCTGCAATGGACTAGAAGCATGAAAGCAGCCATGATGGAATTAATTACACATGACTTTTAAGTGTTGGTGAAGTCAGAACAAAATTGTTTATATCACTGGAGAATCTTCCTCCATGTGGTCTCATATGGACAGTTATTTTAATTCTTCTTTAGGTAGATGGCCATAAAAGTTACACTTTCACCTTTCCAGGAATAACTGAACTAGTAGATGGGTAAGTGAAAGATAGTGTGGGAATGGTATCTTCCTATTAGATGAGAATTGTAAGAATATGATTTCTTCAATAATTTATCTTGATTTTTTAAAGCAAAAGTTCAAAGTGTCATTTAGAAAATAGTAAAGTAATATCCTTTGATTTAGAATGCTAAAGGTTATGAAATTCAGTGGAAAGAATAATCTCTTATTATTCAGAGAGTGTAAGGGAAACACCTTGTATTCTTAAGTCTACTCATGTCTGTCACTTTTTAATAAGGATGAATAAAAGATGACACATTCTATCATAGACGGAATAAACTCAGACAGCTGGACAAATCCATGCAGAAAATGACCTGTGATTATCTCAGTGTGACTGGTCAAAAATAGGAACACAGAATCATTGTATTCTTGGATAATCACAAGAAATACAGACATCCTAGTGCTGCCACCAAACTTCTTTATCTTCTTTTGTCTACACCTAAATGTTGATGATTTTTTCTGAACTCCCAAAGCAAGTCAACACAATAGCTGGAGTAGAACACAACTTCCAGCATCATGGTCTAATTGCTCGCCTATGAATGCAAAGAGTCTCTGAATAAGTTATTAGTTTAATAACAAAATCCTCTTAATGGCACTGGGATATTTTTTAATTCTTTAATAATAAAAACAACCTTTTCCTTTTCCCTTTCCTAGAACATTGCTAGTCATTGGGGTCTTCCTGATAAAAATATGTCAATTCATATTATTTTTAAAAAGTGTAGATGACTTCCAAGAAGCACAAGAGGAAGGATGGACTTAAGAGAATATCAACAAATGTTTCTCAAGAATTGTGCTAGTATCTTTGCCTCTCTAGGATGGAGTGTAACACCTACTGTTCAGATCAGCACTTCTTCTTTTAGTGGATACTATGGTTTAAGCACTAAACACCAGTCAAGTGAGACAGAAGGGTATTTAGTCAATAAAAATTTGTCATGTATGCCTGTTTCACTATGCAACAAAGATAGAATAAATCACTGAAAGCTGTAAAAGGAAGATGTTAAGAAGTCAAGAAAAGAAGGAATACTGGGGGATACATAATTCCTAATTTGAATGCTGTTGCCATAAAGTGGAGGTATTGTTCTTTATAGGAGATGTTTGTTGATATTTTCTTATGCTGTATTGCAAATGAAGTAAAATCAATATTGTTCTTCTGTTTGCACAGTTAGAACAATAACCATTAAAAGAAATGCACTCTTGAGAGAGTTTAAATTGGGAATGTCCTCATCAGTTAGATCCCTCTCATCAAGCCTTTCATTCCCAGGATTTGGTATTCATCTCCATGTGGACGTTAGTGCTGTACTCCATCCAAAAGGAAGAGAGGAAACTTGAACAGCTGAAACATAATAATATGTAGCTAAATATACTATTTTTCTAGCAGTGCTTCTGTGCAAAACTGATGTCCCTTATTCTCAGCAGCCCATCCAGGCCTCTTTCTCTAACTAATGAATTCTGCTTTGGCTCTTAGGCAATAAAGATTTGTATTTAATGAATTAAAAAAGCTCAGAATCATGTTATACTGTCATGGGGCTAGCTCATCCAAAAGAGACCGTTAGAAGATATTGTGGTAGAAGACATGATTTGCCACACAAGTATCTGCTGCAGAGAAATTCATACTTCTCTGAGGTTTCTCTGTCTCACTGTTCTTCCTTGCAAGATGCAGCAAGCAAGCAGATAAAATAATGAATTTCTTTTCTTTCTGTCTTACAGAGTGTACTGTGTCTTTGCATATGTTTGCATTGACTTGCCCTTATATTCTTAAATATATAGGACAACTGCCTGTTTTACTTGGACTTCCCTGAAAATGTGTATAGGGAATCTATTCCAGTTTTACTCAGGAGTCATGTAAAGGCACCTGCAACAAACTTAAGGTTATCATATGGACAATTGCAAAATAGTTAAAGTTAAATGAATCAATACTGCCATAAATGCATTTGAAAATATAGTTCTGCTTGTGGTTTAGCTAATATCAACTCGTTTATTTTTCTCCACAAGACTATATCCTACTGTATATACTTACAAACTCCTTAAAAATGCAACATTAAGGTTGAAAAATTTTGAGAACATTTACCGCAGAAAGATAAAGCAACTTACGCTGGCACAAGTACTCCCTCCTGGACTCTTCCATCTGCTCAGGTTTCAGGAAGCAGATGCCAGGATGAATTTCAGACCTGAGAAGTTCAGCTGAGTGAAAGAATAGCTTGTGGCAACAACAGTTTCCAATTTAAGAAGAAACCTCTTTAAAAAATGAGAGAAAAATAACCCTGAAATCTAGATTCAGTAAAGTGTGCTGGAAACAGAATGATGGGCAGATAATTAATCTGTAAAAAGCCTCTTGCAAAGGCAAAGGAAGAGGACATTAACAGACAGAGGGAATGACATCTGTCCTGATAATGGTTTATGGTTACTTTGGAGAAATTAGTATCTTGAAAGGAAACCTTTTAAAAAGGAAAAAATACTCAAATCAGAACTGAATTTTAGAAATTAAGCTTTTCTTTTAATTAGAAAATCATTGCAAGGTTAAACTGCTGAGAGCCAATTAAGGACTGGAAATATTTTGATAATAGTCCTCACAGGCTTAAAATAGCAGTTTCTTCCCCTAATAAGCCAGTTCTGTGTGTCGCATTTAAGATCTTCAGGCAATAAGCCTTCAGGCTGGATATACTTTTAAAGCTCGCCACTTTTTTAAATAGCTTTTCCACCAAATTTTTTAACAGATCCCTTTAAGGGTAATAAATCATATTTTTATCCTGTAGTATGAGTCCCAGAGGATCTTGCCTCACAGCCTGTAGCTGTAGGGTTCATCTGAAAAATCACAGAAATTAATAGATTTGTTCCTCTCACTTCAAATCAAGTTCTGTGGTGTTGGTTTCTTTTTTTCAAATCTTGAAATAATAATGAAATTATGCAGTAATATGGTAATGAAGACTTCTCTGGATTTAAATTCATAATCAGCAAACCTAATGAGGTATTTTTCTAACTCAGTTGTTATTTACCTAACATAGCATAATTGCTCAATTATATTAAAAGAAGAACTTTTTGAATAATTTGATTCAATTTTTTAAAATTCTTTTTACTTTCATTCATGAGTTCATGGGTGATTATTTTTCCTTAAGCATTTCTACCAGTCAGCACTAATAGTATGTTAAACAGGAAGTATGGGAAATGTGGCTTATTACATAGAAAATAAAAATCATTTCAGGGAAAGCACTTAAGATGGAAGCATTAAAAAGTCACGCATCCTTGATTCTCTGGTTATAATAAATATTTGACTGTTGTCATGGAATAGATTAATTCTACAGTGTTAAGAGAACTTCCACATGTGGCATCATGGAAATGTCAAAGTGGTTTATTGCTTGAACACTGGGCTTGAAATAGCTCGATGAAACTTGTTGAAAGTATTTTCTTTTTATTTCTGTGAGCTTTTTGTTGAATTTATCATTTTCAAATTTTTTTTTTTTTTTCACTCCTCTTAATGAGGCTTCAGGTCAGTAGGAGCCAGTGAAATGTTCATCTGCAAGGAAACACATTTTTCCCTATGAAGAGAAGTGACATTTCTGTCACTGGATTGAAGAGGGAAAAACACAGTAAGGAAGAGGACAGAAAAGTTTCAGGACATCTATAGACTCCAAGAGACTCTGCTTTGCCTCAGTCTTCTGGTAAAACCGTAAGCAAATAATTTATTGTTGTATAAACAGATCACTTGTTACTTTTTTTAAACTTCTAATGTCATGAAGCAAAGGCAGGAAAAGCTTATCAAACCTGCTTAGCTGCCAGGTTGCCAAAAATGTAACCAAAAAAGGTTACTGCCATCTAAAGCTGGTAGCTAAATTCATTATTTTGAAGAACAAAAAATAGAGCATTCTCTAAATTCCAGTATCTAGTTAAAATTGTATCTCATTATCCTTTGAATGGCTACAGTGAAAAGAATTACACTGTATTTCTGTGAGGGGAGTATTTGGGAGCCTGTCATTACACTTGGTGGAGATACATTGAGTATGGTTGGTGAAGTCAAGGATGTGATTTCTTTGACCAATTGTATGCATCTGCTTTAAGAGCAAAGATCCACCTTGTAATGTTTTGAATGGAAGTTTAAAATGATTTTGTCAGGTGTAGATGCCTGCACTGGAAACATCCATGTTTAATCAGAAGAACTCAATTTCTAAGATGGCCTAATGTTATGATGCAACATGTACTTGAAAAAGGTCTTTTGCTGTGCTTTTCTAGGCGCCTGTTTCACAACCAGATAAGAGTCTCAGTGCTTCAGATGCTCAGGAGTGCCAGCTTTTGGTACCTGTAACTCTCTCAGGCTACATTTCTTTAATTTAAGAAAAGGTGGTGAATATACTCTACCTGTTTTGCTTGCTTTCATAGTGCTCAGCAGAAAAGCATAGAAAACAAGGCTTTAACTTATTAAGCACTACAGCTCAGGTAAGATGAATAGAAAGTGTTTCTATGTATATTGCCATGTAAGGCCTGTACCTGTGATGTGTGAGAAGCAACTAGAAGTCAAACTGGAACTCAGATCTCCACTCTGTAGTAGCACTCATGTATGAGATAAAAATAAACATTACTTGGTTTGGCCCAAAGAAAATTCATGTATCTTTATGCACATGCATCCATCTGTGCTGGTCAGAGAGGGTCAACTAGTCTCAGTTTTCTGTTTCTGTAAATCCAAATTTCAGAAGCATATAGCTGATGATGGCTGAGTGAGGAATATGCACCTCAGTATTTTTGTAGTGCAGCAGTACTAACCTCTCATAATTTACCAATGTTACCATTTCAAGGAGTTCGTGTGAAGAGAACCAGGAAGTTTTCAGGTGAAGTCTCAGGGTCAGTGTTACTTAGGACCCAAGGAGTGTTTTCAGAAATGCTTTAATTTGCTATGCAGTACAACTGAATTAATTAATAAACTCCTTTTGAGTTCAAAGAGCATGAAATCAGGCCTTTTGTGAGTGGGACATTGCTGGTATGTTTATTGACTGCTCAGGAAAGTTTTGCTCATGACATTCAGCCTGTCGGGAAACATTGTCCTAGCTCATGTCTGCTGATGTCTGAATCACAAGGCTGAGGCTAGAAAATGTTAGCTTTGCTGCTGGACTATGGTGTTGGCCATGAAGCTTAAAGTCATTGATTCCTTAATCTGTAGGGTTATTAGACAGCTCCTCAGTCATGGACCTTATCCCTTGATTACAGGGAAGCATGAACATTAACAGATAAAATCAAGTGCTGCCAGACAATAAATGGAAAAAGTTGATTTTTCAAACTGATTTCCATCTCCAGGTTATGCTTTAGAGGTAGCTCATGTATGTAAGATAGTATAAGTACTGACAAAATGATGTACATTATGCTTTAGAGGAAATAGCACAGCAAACAGATCAGGACTGCAAGAGATTTAATGGGAGGGGGAGCACAATTATTAGATCTGCTACAGAAATTTGTTTCTGGATATTAAGCAATAAAGGAGAGTGTTTTGTTATATAGTATGTGTGTAGGTCATCATCTCTCCTTTATGCGACCCTTCCAGTAGTTAGCAGACACAGATTTGGCCACTATAGTCTTACTTTTAAAATGCTATCCTTGATTTCCTGTGGATCTTCAAGGAAAAGTTCTCTCCTCCAGCAGCCTACCTGAGCTGCAGCAGGGCAGCAACATTCTTTAACTCACTGACAACATAATCACACTAAGCCCTGTCAAGGTTTATTTATTGCTGATTATTATTCTGTCTTCCCCTCTACTTTTACCTCACATGCCGTTCACTCCTGGTTGCCATGGAGATGCTAGACAGTCTAACTTTAGATTAGCCTTGTAACCTCGCATACTTTAAAATTCTTTATGTTTCTTAGCAACACGGCTGAATATCTAGATCTCTCAGCTATTCTCCTAGACACTGGAACTGTGGGTTTACCATCCCTGAGCATACTCAATGCCTGTTAGCTTGGGACAAGGGAGAGGATGATACCTTGCCTAAATGTGGTAATCCCTACCCTTTCTCATAGATCTACTGATATTCACTGAAATCTCCTGAGCATGAAGGGAATTATTACATAAATACATCTTTCCAGGCTGAAGTCCTGCAAGGATTTGCATTGCAGTAGATTTCTTTGCAGCAGGATCAAAGGCAGAAGCTGGGGAAAAGACAAATAAATAAAAAGTTGAAAGTTTTGCAAAGAAATGCTTGAAAAAATAGAGGTTTGACAAAAAGATGACATGGATATCCATTCCTATATCAAAGTAGCATTGTGGGACTGAATCTCAGAGAAGCTTTCAGGTATTAGTTTCCTAACCGAGAAATCTCCAGAAGTTTTTAGATAGGACACTAACTGTAAACTACCCTTGATACAACTCCATAGTAGTTAACAGAATAATCAATTGTAATGATTCAGTGTCACAGTAGAAGTTCCCCATGCAAAGGGAGGAAATGAGGGGAAATCTTTAGGCAGCAGCATTAGTCCGTTCATCTCCAGCTGATAGAAACCCAAGTGCTACTGAGTGTTAAAAAAGACATGGACAGAATTGCAGCAGGAAAATCCGAGCAAGTACCCCAAACAAGATGTACCTTCACAAATGATCTTGGAGGCCAACAATCTCCCTTTATATAGGGGATGACAATGAGGCTATATCCATTTAGTTCACCCTCTTTAGGGCCATAGGAAACCTCAGATATTTACAGAAATATTTGGCAGTCACAGGATAATGGATATTTAAAATGGAAACCAGAACAAGGATGTTCTACCGATTTTAACTTCTTGCATTGTGCAGACCTTCCTAAAGTGAGTCCTAAGGACTCAATCTAGCATAAGAAGCCCTGGGAAATACCAAAGTTTCTAAAACAACTCAGAGAAAGTATTCCTAAAGGGAAGCAATTGCAAATAAGTTTTGTGCATTCACATTTAGTGCATGCCCTAACTGTCACATCTCATGTATCTTCCTGATAGTCCTGTACTTTCACTCTCCTCTCTGTCTTGTGCTCTGTTTTGTAACGTGAAAAAAGGCAACAAAATGCTGACAGTGCAACTGCCCTGTTTGACACTCCAGACTTGTGTCTCATAGAGGATACCATGCTGGAGGATGCTGCAGGGAACAGAAGCAGGTATCATTTCTGCTGCTCTCCTCCTCCGTGTCTGAGGAATAGTTGGGACAATTTTTTTGGTACCACTTCTATAGTCAACCCACCGTGAGGTTATCTGGGTTTCACATACAAGGGTGGAATAAGGTCAGTTTTTTCTTCTCTTCATAGGCTGTCATAGAGCATTAGATGGGAATAAACTAGATAAACAGAGATAGAAAAAACACAATCCTAACCTTCAGAACATGCTTCTTACCTTTTTGGAGTAATTAATTTCATATAACTCCAGCCTCCTACAGCAACATGCTTATGTTTACCTACCCCTTCTCCCCCACCAAAAAGTCAACCTGGAGTATTCTGCCAATCAGCTAATTGGTAAATGTCAGCAGGAATGATGAAAATCAGAGCCACATTTTCTCTGACTAAAAAAAAATCCGGAAAAAGCAAGTTATGACCTGTCAAGAACTCAGGTAAGTCACACCACATAGGGGATTGCTCTGTATTTTTTGGAGGAAGAAAAATCCTTTTATGAGAATCAGCCTTTGCTAAAGAAAACTGCAGTACTGTTTTAGTATCTCAGTTGTTGGACTGCATGGCCTGGGAAAGCAAATGCAAATCAATAGGATTCTAAAGAAATGGGCTGAACTTACTAACAGTTTAGGATGACATTAAATTTCAGTGCAATGTACATAATGTGAAGACAGTTAGCTTATTTCTAAAATTATCACTACTCTTTACACCCTCAATGAAATACTCCTAATGAAACCAGTGGGAGTTTTAGTGAAAATTGTAGATTAATGAAAGAAACATTCTTATGGAGCTCTACACTTCTCTATTATCAGTAAAGAACACACCTTTGGTTGTTAGACATATTACATGTGGCATGAAAAAACCCTTAGCTTTGATCAATTAACACCAGTCAAGCTAAATTCTTATTCTTAAAAGAGATGTTCCAGATGTAAAGAAATTAACCCCAAACCCTATTTAATATAATTTCCATAGATGAGTTTGCTAATGCAACCTCCTCTTGCAAACACGATTCAATTTACTGTTTTAGTTGAGTAATTACACCACATTCATATCTACTGGAAGTTGCTGAAACTCCCCTGAAATGTTTGGGATTGTAATTACTAATATAAAATCTGAATATTGAGAAATATATCCATGCAGAAGTATAGATATAAGACCAACATTATTCTTTCTCTCATTTCACCAATTTCCAGAGTGAAATTCAGGGCTAATTTAGCTTCAAGTTATGTTACTGGAATGCAGGAAAACAAACAAACAAACAAACAAACAAAACAGACAAAGCAAGCAGTGTAAAAACTTAAGAAGAAGCTGGCTTTATATAATTAACCAAGAATCCATCTGTGACACATGAGACAATTATAGCTAAGTCTTAGAATAGCAAAATTTCATTTGTTTTTCTTATAAATCAAAGCTCAGAGGAATGATTATCAACAGGTCGACTCAAGTTCAATAGTATTAAGTTATCCTTGAAACAAATTTGAATCCTACCAGACAATCTTTAAGTTTTTATAAACCCTTTTACAACTCAGAGTGCTGTTAATATGATCTCAGCTGCTTTAAGTTCAATTTTGTTTTGGTAGTCTCTGCATTTAAGAGGTTGAGAACATAGAATCATTAAGGTTGGAAAGGACCTCTAGGATTATCAAGTCCAACCTTCATCCTAACATCTATCTATCTATCTATCTATCTATCTATCTATCTATCTATCTATCTATCTATCCA
>JANHGN010019740.1:48839-93424 GCA_024605025.1 Megaceryle maxima | reverse complement strand
TCAAGGTGCGGTCTCACAAGTGCCGAGTACAGGGGCACGATCACCTCCCTGCTCCTGCTGGTCACAGCATTTCTGATCCAGGCCAGGATGCTGTTGGCCTTCTTGGCCCCCTGGGCACACTGCTGGCTCGTGTTCAGCTGGCTGTTCCCCAGCACCCTCAGACCCCTTTCTGCCAGGCAGCTTTCCAGCCACTCCTCCCCAAGCCTGTAGCATTGCCTGGGGTTGCCTGGGGTTGTTGTGACCGAAGTGAATGACCTGGCACTTGGCCTTGTTAAATCTCATCCCATTGACCTCTGCCCATTGCCCTGTCCAAATCTCTCTGCAGAGCCTTCCTACCCTCAAGCAGATCAACACTCCCACTTAATTTCGTGTCATCTGCAAATTTACTGAGTGCACATTTGATCCCCTCATCCAGGTCATTGATAAAGTTATTAAACAAGACTGGTCCCAAAACTGAGCCCTGAGGGACACCACTTATGACTGGTTGCCAACTGGACTTAACTCCACCACCAGTCTCTGGACCTGGCCATCCAGCCAGTTTCTAACCCAGCGAAGAGTCCACCTGTCCAAGCCATGAGCTGCCAGCTTCTCCAGAAGAATGTTGAGAATACATCCATGTATTCAGACAGAATGTGTTGATCTGGAAAACTTTAGACAAAGCAGAGAAAGTAGAACAAAGCCAAGACAGAATTGTTTCATGTCTGGGTGGTTTATTATTCAGTACTGGACCTCTGTCAGCTCTAATGCTAAAGGGACGGATAACCTTTAGAACTGGTGAAAATAAAGAGCAAGCCCATGGAAAGTACTACAAATAGAAGCATAAAAAATAGATGCACCGCATCACAAGAAATGAATCAGGTCTTACTTGTTCTGAAACTGTATGGGGTCAAGTTTTACAATGCAAATGAACTTCATCTGGGCCATTGCTTATTTTGGAATTTTATTTCCAAATTATTTAGGCCAAGGTGGACAAACATCACTTCAGTAAACAGATTTCCATGGTAATAATTTCCCATTATTATAAGTGAAATAAATGAAAGTCCCATTCCTTGAACTGTATTCCTACTGTCAGGAGCACAACCAGCTATTTATCTTCCCAGGAGACCACATCCTTTTAACTGACTGCCGTTCTATTTATATAACGTCTGCTTGGTAAACGAATGATTTATTAATTTCTCAGGAAAGGGTCAGCACTTCTCCTAGGCACAAATTCTATCTGCTGTCAGATCCATTATATCAGTTAATAGTTAAAGACACATGGGGGATGCTTTTCTTCAGGAAACCAAGTTGGTCTCAATACAGGAGAAAAGAATAATTTATTAATGTCCAGGAGAATTAGTAGCTTCTTTCAGACCTTTTTTGAAAGGATTTCCTAGAAAGGATTTGTTGTGTAATAATTTTAGCTTGGAATGTATTTCAGGTTTTGATCCAAGTCCTGCAAGTCATGACTCTTGGGACTATATACACACAGAAGTCCTTGGCAAGCTATGGCAGGTGTTACTGGAGGGGTGTCGCAGCTTGGATTTCTTTACAAATTGAAAATGTACCCAAGAAGATAGATAAATGCCATAACCCCTCGCCACCTGGGAATCAGTAGAGCCTTAAGTGCTCTGCTGTCAGCTCTTTATTTTGAGGTCAACTCAAGTAAGCTGTCTTTATGCCACAGTTACAACTACTATAGGGTAGGTGTTCTTGGGTGCTGCTGCACCCAAGATGATTCACTGAGATGATGCTGGTGAACTGAAGCTTAAGTCATTCTGGCTGTTGTGCTGGGGTGGCAATGGGATGCAGCACCACAAATACAGACAGAGGATGGTTTCATCCAACCATTTCACTGGCTGTAAATCTAGTATCTTCATCAGAGTTCCTGTTATATTCTAGTGTGAATGACCTTGCTTGAGATAGTTTACCTTGAGTGGAGTCACTAGAGGCAATATTTCCTCTGTACGACAGAAAATGATGCAGAGATGCCAGCACTACCTTTAGGCCAGGAAGCTGTATAAACTAATCAGCCTGTCTCTGTGTCTGAAATAATTAGTTCTGATGAAGGGCAGGACCGGTTGCTTTGTCTGTATCTCCACACTGCACTGACCTGCTCTTAGACTTGAGACAGAGTTTCCTGTACTGCTTTTATTTACCTTAGTCTTCTAGGATAATACCTTTTATTAGCAACCACTGTGATGACAAACCCAATACCTGACTTTAACTTGAGCTGCAACAAATGGCTGTCAAACTGCATCTGTCTCTCTGCAGTTGCAGTAATTTAGAGCAAGGATTCAAACTGGAATTGGTCTGGAGAGGCACCACCTTTAGGCAATCTTGACTGAGGAGTAAGAGGATTTAGCATTTCATCAGTAACAGTCTCAGTCAGAGGCAAGGATGCACATGCACACACACACAAATGCACAGGAGACTGACATAGTGGTTGCTCTCCAGTGCTGTCACCTTCTAAAGTTCCTATTAAAATTCTGCTTTAATTAGTATAAAGCAAACTTATAGTACAGTTCTTATTAGGATGCTATTATATTTGCCTCATGTTGTTTTGGATGTCACATCTATTGCAGTCTTCACTGTGTTCTGTAAACATTTTCTCTGCTCTTGCAGACAGTTCAGGACCCCTTAATTAGATATAGTTTTCAGCCATTCATTCAGATTTCTTTGAAAACTTTCCATTTAGCTTACTGTCAAATTCCATCTTGTCTTTACCAAATATTAATGCTGAAAAAGTAATGTCAAGCTTCTCAGCTTTTGTAAACATCTTGATGTTTTGTCTGCTTTAGTCCATTAAATTGTTGCTATTTATCTTCATGTCACAATGCTTGACTTCTATTTTATTCTTAATACTGGTAGATTTAAACCTTTGTTTTGGTGATTCTGATTTAAAATATTCCACTTCACATTTAATTGATGGCTTGTACACAGGATCATGAAGATGCTAGGAGAAAATGCCTGATTATTATGCCAGCTTCTGTTCTGGGGCTGGTGTTTTGGTTTGGGGTAGAATTTCTGCCATCTGAGTCCTACAGAGCCTGTATTGTTATACAAGGTAGATTGTTTCTGAACTGTGGCTGATCATTGGCATCTGATCCACTGTGTCTTTGAACCTGTATTTCAAAGCACTATGGTACATACTGATAAGTTATTTCAGTGAGAGATGCTGAGCCTGACAGTGGCAAAGCAGCATCTTTTTCTTGTGATAACTACTTCAGAAATAGACACAAAACTTCATATATAAATATAAACACATGATCTGCCCCTTGCACACATTGTACTTTTTTGTCACTAACAGTAGCTAACCTGCAGGTAGCAGCTGAAGTTCTTGGTGATCTTTTTTGCCTCAGTTGCTGGTTCAGATATATGTAACACATTTTCTAAAACAAGTCAAAATTAAGTCTCTAATGCAAATAGTCTTCCCAAAGTCACCAGATCAGCTATTGTAGAAGTTAGTAAAAATATTTTTTACAACAATCTTTATCTCCATTTCCACCTCCATATCACAGATTATTGGCAAGAAACATGGAGAGTGTTTGAAAATGTTTATACAACACTTTATTACTTAATGAAATAGGTTGATATGGATGGAAAAGGTGAAACAACTGTGGGAAAGGGTAAGTATAATTATAAGATAACAGACAAAACAAAACAAAAAATAGTCCAGGAGATAACTGAGAAGTTGCCATCATTCATTTCCTTTTTTAATTTTTCTTTTATGCTGCTTTTTTTCAGAGTATAGCTCGAACATTTAATTGCCACAAGTCAGGACAATAACGGAGAACAATTGTGAGAATTGTCACTAGTCTCCAGATAGGATATAAAAGAGCTAAATTTGTTTAAGGGCTCAAGGCTAACTGTCACCTGCTTGCAAATGTAATATATGAAAATGTCATAAAACTTTCTAAACATTAATGATTTAACTTCTGTCTCATCTTCTTCAGCTAAGTCTGAGAAGGATTCCTATTGCCCCTTATAAATTGGGAGATAAAAAGTATAAAGTAAATCTGCTTGAATAAAGTCTTACAGGAGATGTGCAATACAGCTGGGAACAATACAGGTCTTCTCTTGTTCCAACTGAAACATCTCATTGTAGGTTATCATATGGAGAGGTTCAGCTTGGGCTTTTTGTGTCCTTTGGGGTTTTGTAGGCTGTTTCAGCTTCAAGAAAACGTAAGTCACCTATAGGTCTTAGGAAGGATCTAATCCCAATGTGGATGTCTTGGCTATCTGAGAGTGTTTTAGATGTCACTCAGTGTTTATTTTTTGCAAAAAAAACGATGATGTGTATATGCCAGCCTGTGATCTATGGTCTAGGCTCCAGTGGAGATCCAGTCCCTAACGCTGGTAGAGCCTAGAAAGATGTTCAGTTCACTGTCAGGTAGACATTTGGTGCAGAGTCTACTTAGCTTGGCATGTATCTGCTGACAGCTGGAATGCCTAAGAAATGGCAGATATGATACTGGATCTGTAGGAGATCTTGTCTCTTCTGGAACAACAGCTGGAGGCCAGCCAGCACAGCCTGTATCATCTTCAAGGGCACTGAAAATTTATGCTCTGGCATTGAGGCCTTCATCTCCACTGACTATACTCAAACAGCACACAGGTAAACACCTGCAAGCTGGTACCTAAAGTCAGTGATGTTAATCTCAAACAAAATCTCATCCTTTGTGTCAGATGGAGACAGTGGAAAATCATAACTCTGGCTCAGCTGCACTGTGGAATTGACAAAGGTGCAATATTAATCTTGTTGAAAAAAAAAAAAAAGCTAGAAAGACTTTCATCAACATTTATATGATTCTTGGATAACAGTGCTCCTTGCTGCTGTTTGGTTCGTGGAGTGGCGCTGTCTTCCTAGGATAATGTGGGTAATGACTTGTTCTGAGATGGATCTGAAGAGCCTGAGCCTTTCCCAGCTTCTGTTTCTATGAGCTAATACCTCGGGTTTAGTATTTGTGCACTGAATTATATGGCACAGCTCCAAATCTCATAGCCTGTGGCAGAAAAACAACTCAAATTGAAGATTTCACTTCAGTGCTCTTGTGTACTTTCTATTCTTGAACAGCTCTTGATGCATCAAAAAATGTATACTCTGTAACTAAAATCTTATTTAACAGGATGGGGAATGTATCATTTAGGTTTTACCTTGCCTTTTATTGGGCCTAGATAGACAATCTCCTACTTTTTCTTTTTTTTTCCCTACATTTTGTTCCCACAGAAAATCAACACTGCTTTAAAAAAACCAGTCTGCTAAAATCAGGTCAGTTTTATCCCCAATAACATTAATTAAATGGCATCACAGTTCAGCTCTGCTCATTGCACTGAATTCCGCCCAGATTTTCTGAGTAACTGTTCCGGTCCTTGCACTCGGCAAATTGCTCTGACATTGGGTATTGGGATGTTTGGTCTGTCCTCCACCCACTCCACGGTATTCCTCAATCTGTGTTAAGGAAAACACCCAGGTGCCCCTGGCTAGGGAAACAAGGCAGACATGTATGGCATGGGCAGAACAGAGCTTTATTTCCCTTCTCCACTGCAGGGACCAGATACCACACTGCTCAACAGAGAATCCTCAACCAACCATGACCAACCACATCACTTGCTCTACCTTATATTCTGCTTTTTCCCCCTTGCAATGAATAGCTCAGTCCTGTGTTACCCTTTCCCTATGAGCCCTGAATTTGGTGGTTTAATGCTTTTATATGATAATCTTGGCCTTCACGAGTGACTGTTGGTAAGCCAGTACCCTCATTCATGGTAGCTTTCGGTATTTTTCACTCAATGGAGTTCCTAATACTCATGTCATACCTTTTCTCACCTAGTTTCTCCATTATTGTTTTATTAGTTTAACTGCAGTTTGGCACTGATCACCTGGTTTTCACCTTCAGTTGCTTGCAGTGGTAAACAACTTCTCACACTTTTACCTTGCAGAATTAATGTCAGACTAGGTCTGGCTGTTTGCATGCATGCTTTAACTTTATTTTTATATGTGTTGCAGTTTTTTTCTTTGCAAATAATTAGCAAGAAAATGAGTAAGGCAGAGGGAAATAATGCTATTTTTAACTGAGAAATCTACTGGCTTGTAAAAATAATTGATAATAGCACAAATTCACAAATTAGATTTAACTGCCAGAATGAATCAGAAGTCCCTTCTTCTGGTTTCTTTAAGAAGGATATTTTCTCTTGTGTGAACTGGTGCAGCTTGTTGAACTTTGCAGCCTCTGTGACAACACGGATGTGTCTTCTTCCTTCTGCCATCACAGAGATACCTTATACTGAGCAACTTGCACTGAGACTGTTGATACTGGCCACCATGAGTCTTCTTGCTCTGGCTTCAGTTTGGTTTGCTACCACTGAGACTTCACCCACTTCGATGCTAAGGTGCTGGGCTAGGAAGTTGTAAATTCAGCCCACCTTAGCCCACCATATAAATATGTGCCCAATTGCCTCCTGTTGAATGTTAATAATTTAGGATGCTTACTGGTCCTGTTTGCATTAGTCTCTATGACCAATGTCTTTCATGACCTTAAGAAGGCATTGCGAAGACTGATAGGGATCTTGGAGTTGGCCAGGACATGCCCCACGAGAGGCAACAAAGACAGAAAGCCTGATCCCTCTGAGCCCTGGTTGAGGTGGCCAGTTTGAACCAGTGCACAGAATGTCTAGAGCTGTAGACATGTTCTTTGTAGTTAATCTGCATTTACTGAGGACACCCTGTAGCAATATTTGCACTTACAGCTGAATCTGCCTAGGAACATTCCCAGGCATTGAAGCCAACTGGCATGTGTTTTAATAAACCCTCTTGGCCTCCAGAGCAGAGTGGCTCCATACATATTGCATAATGGGAATAGTCCCTGGACTACTCTAACTTTCAGACTGTGCTCTGGAGCTTTTGGAAAACTGCTGAAAGGTACAAGCCAAAATGCACCGGGGACTGCTCAGACAATTGCATAGTACAGTCTGTCATGACCAAGACCAAGAACATATCCCAACTCTGTCTAATTTAGTAGTATAATCACTGCATATAGAGCTTAGCAGTAAAGTTGACCTCCTGCAGTACAAAGCACTCCGATCATTTGCATATGTCTATGCCAAGGCATCACTGAAGATGGATCCTTGAAAGCCAGAGCTTGAGAGGTGCAACATGGCCCTTGAGCATGCTTGGACTCAGGTGAGGGTTTTATTTTGACATGTCATATAGGCATTTCTCTCACAGACTGCAAATGGGGAGCAAAAACTTTAACATTTACCCGGAAAAGTAAACATTCTGTCATTAGTCACAAATATGGGTCACATTCTCAGCATTATGTAGGAATTGGGAGATTTCTGTCAGCATCATGGAACACTTAAAAGGTATCAGGCTGCCATGGTGCTACATATAATTTTAAGGTTTAAACTAGCAGGGAGAACTCTAGCAAGTTAATGGTGAAGAAATAAGTTTGCAGAGTTGCACACGCTATTAATAAATGAAGCATCTGGGTATTATTTTGTCAGCGAATCTTAGTGTGTTCAAAATATTGTAAATTCTGTGACTTGTGAATCCCAAATGTCTCAATTCTGAATTATGAAAATAATATATTCATCCAGGTCTGTCAGAGCTAAAATTACATAAAAACCAGTAAAGACATGTAATTCAACTTTACTATTGTAAGGGGAAACATATTTGTAATTGAGAGATCCCCTGGAAGCAGGGTTGAATGACCTCCATGGGTCCCACAGGCTTTTCATTCAATGGATTTAAATAGGTTACAAGAAGCAGCAATAACAGGTGCTGTTTTGCTCAGTGACCTGTTTACAGCAGATACTTAGCATGAAATTCTCTGTGACCAGCAATGAGCAGCTTGTGAAAATACAGTTCACTCCTCAATTTATTGTGTCCAGCTTCTTTTTCTGTCCATATATCCCCCAGGCTAAATCTCTTTTGACAACACTAAGTCCCCGAAAAGATTCCTGCAGATTCTCCTTACCCTGCTGCCACCCACATAGCAACCTGCTGTGTTCTGGTAAAAGCACTAAAACTTTGATTACAGTCATTGCTCAGTTTATATTACAATGATATCAACACCAAGCAGGAACTGAAAATGGGTCTACAACAGAAAACTCGTCAGAGAACTGGTCTTTCAAAAATCTGAAAGACATTAAAGAGATGCAGGAATTTTATGAACAGCAATAATTGATTTTGCAGGAATTTTTGGCTTCACAGAAAAGACAATAGAAAATGAAACTTTCTGAAACACTCCACAGGAAGCCTATTTGCAACCTTGTTAAGAAAACATCATGATAAGGATATCAAAATATCTAACTGTCATCCTTAAGGAGGAAGAATAGTTAAGGTACACACTACTGCTACAGGAAGGAAAGAAATTGTTTTAACAGCCCTGCTATAATTTCAGTTATGGAAGCATGAATGTGTCCTTATTAAATAACAATAAACATAGGGGCAGAAAGATACCTAGACATGAGAAGAATTATAATGTATCCCATGTTTTGTCATCTGCCTTTACATCCCTGTTTTGTCACTGCCATTTGTTTGCTTTTATCTCAGATTACAGGAGGGAGTTTAGGTACCTAACTCTGTTCTGAAATAGCAGTACAAGATCTGGCAGTTCTTACCTAGGACCCAGGAAACCCTCTCTCAAATGCTAAATCACCACTGCAATCAATAGGAGCTGAATGTCTGCAAAATTCTGCCAACAACCTATGCAAAAAGGGTGTTTCTTAGGGGCCAGGAGAGTGTCTGGTTACTTCTGTGCACTACTGAGATACGAAAGCATTCATACTTATTTAAACTGGAAATAAAATATATTTTTGTGAGTTTTAGGTTCAGCATGACTGCATTACCTGGGCATAGATCCACTGTTTCTTTCTGACCTATGTTTAGCAGTCTCACAATGACTCTGCAATTAGCAGGCTTCTCTTTCCATAATTTTATATCCACAGTTCATAGACCAGCTCCTGCATGGATAAGTAAAGTGGATGTCCCAGAGGATGACATTTTAACTATTGCTATTACTGTTATCATCCAGCATTGACAGCCCCCAATGTCAGGATAACAGATTAACCCGATTTGGTTCATTCAGCATAGCAGAGGACAGGCACACTGACAGGCACCAGACCAGGATGAAGAAGTCCCGAATCTCATTCAGCTCTGCCCCAAACTTTCCATCTGAGCATGGGCAAATCACTTAACTGTGATGCTTGTAAATACTCACAACCTTCTCTTCATTGCCTTACGACTCTTGGTTCTCTGGGCTAGGACTCTCACCAACAACTTGTAGTAGGCTCAGCTCAAAGGGGCTCTACCATAAACCGGATCACCATCAAACTCAGAAAGCAGGTGAAACAATCCCAGATGAGGAGCCCAAGGACCTCAAAGGAGAAATCTGCATTTCTCTTCCTGTTTCTTGCTCAACAAGGGTCATGCTTTCATATGTGCACATTTCTCCGAGGCATCTGAAAAGTTCTAGATGCCAAGTAGCACCCAGAAGTTTGTGATTAGCAAGTGACACTAAAATCCTGTGGGCATGACTGAAAACTTCAGCTTCCACTGACTAGAAGTGACACAATTATCAGGGGCTGCCTGATCTTACTCTTCATATTATCTTGGAAAGACAGGTGGATCACTAGTACCTGATCTCTCCTGTTGGAGAGGTCCCATTAGATGCTGCAAGTATATGTTGGCTGATCAGAGCCCCTGTCTGCACTGTTTTTCCTTTCTAGCTAATCTTCCTATCTTTACAGCTGTCAGTCCTTCTTTATGTACTGATTTATGTGACGAAATGCAATATCATAAGAGCAGTCTGCACAGCTTTGCCTGAATTGTGTAATGGCAGCTCACAAGTTGAATGTGCTCTCAGTCTTCACAATGGCTGGCAGACAGAGCAAGCAAGTGCTGCAGAGAAATGGTTTATGATTTCAACCTATCTGGTAGCTCTGCTGCTGCTGCCCATGTTCTTCCTGGGCTGTGCTGTGTTATAACTCAAATTGTATGCAAAAGAGTAGAGGTGACACAAAGGAGACACAAAGCCTAATAAATATAGCCATGGACTGCACAGAATGGCCAGACATGGCTTTGATGTATAATGAGCAGAAAAGCAGTGACCTGACCAATTATCCATCTCTTTGACTGTGCCGTGCTCTTTCTGCCACAGTGATTTTTTTTCTAGAAGAAACATAGTTATTTTTACACTGTCTTTTTTATATAGTCAGCCTTGCAATCTCAGCTGTGATGGGTTAAAGAGACAGCTGTGCATTCCAGTGAGGCTGGCGACTATGACTTGCAAATATTTCTATATATGCAGTTAAGCTGCACTCTTCAAGGCTGAATGATGCAAATTTCTTGTGTTTCTTTCTATGGTTCCTACTGGGATTTCAGGGAATTCAGATCATCAGCAATACCCAGGGCAGAACTGAAGAGGACTGTGAATTTTTAAGATACTACTAGATACCTTAAGATATTCATAAACCAGAGAGCTGCTTTTTCTATCTGTAGTACAGGACTCCTGATAGATAAATGTTCTTCTGTCCTTGCATGAGTCTGGGGAAAAAAACAACAACAAGAAAACAACAACCAATAAATCACCAGTATCCAAGATGGTTCTTACTTTAGTTATGGATATACAACCTTTTATTCTATACACTGTCAGCACTAGACAAAAAAACCCCTAAGTTTAATGCTTGATAATATTCTAAGCACACTTGTGTGCCACTGAGCATTGCTTGCATACATGGGAAATGCAAATCCTATCATCCAGTTAAGCCATGCACTATGTTAGGGCTCACTTCATTGATGCCAACAGTAATTATGATCATTTATGCCCAAGCTGATCTGGGTCTCTAAAATCTAAGGTAAAATCCAGGTGCCCTTACACAAGCAAGATGCCCACAGACATGGCATTTACTATCAAAGATAACAAAGTTTGTCCTGTAGAAAAGGAGCTAAGTGATCCATCACTCTTGAAATACGAAGTGGTTTTCCAAAGTTCTATGGTTTCATCCATTCCTCTTTTCACCAGGTTTTGTGATGAAACTTCCCCTATTCTCTTACTGTTTATCCAGTGCTCCCTTCTCACCCTCCCTGATGGGGCGAGTTCCCTGGTACTCAGCTTTGTTTTCCTTCCACTCAGTTTCCTTACATCACTTCAAGTCAACTTTAACATCTTACTGAATGCAGCTTTGTAGTAAATTTCTCCACCAGAGTAGGTAGAGAAAGGGGTTTTAAAAGACAGTAATATGAAAATAGGATCAAAATAGGATCCCAAATATAAATAATGGGAAGTTTTTATTTCAAACAATTAATATTGATAAATATCAATCAAAAAATACCATTTTTCAAGGAAGATTTTTCCCAAAGATTTCAGACCTTATCAGGAAGAAATAACTGATTGGCATAGTCCGTAACTCTAACTGCTAACAAGCCTGCTCCTGTCAGGACTTCTCTGTGCCATGCTCTGTGCAAGCAGCAAGTGTAGAAATCTTGCTTCTAAAAGCTGACATGATAATGCAAAGCAATACCTCAACTTTCAGTCTTTAACTAAAAGATGTTCTGAAAGAAACCAGGCTGACAGAAACCTGTGCCTATCACTTATAATTGCATTGTATATTTGTTGACACTTCCCCAGGAGTTTATACAAGATCCTTTCCATTTATTGAGCATTACAAGCATTTATGATCTCATTCAGATAGCAGCCAATGTCATACTGAAGTCTGAAGATTAAGCTGACCTCAAATGAAATTGATGTTCATTTTTCAACTATATACAAATTGTGCAAAACAAACCAAAAAATACCTGTGTTTGATTGTTTCCATGGGGACAATATAGCTTCCAAGTACTTTCTCACAAAAATTTGTTCTGGCTCATTGTTTTTTTGGTGGGGCTCAGTATGACACAAACAGTTTTAGGAGGATCTTGGTTTCTTTACTTAATGTTCCTGCCTGACTCCTCTTCATAATTAAAAAAAAAATTAAAGCAACTGCACAGACATTGGGAAAAAAAAAAAAATTATGCTATGCAAAGTATTTTGTCTTCTTTCCTTGACAAAATACATACATGACGAAAAAGAGGAAAGGGTAAAGTAGCCATTCCCTTCAAGTTAAGTGGATGACACCGTGAAAATGAAATTAATTGGGATATAGGTACAAAGACTAGTTTTGTTGATTTTAAGGAAAAGTAGAAAACAGAATCTACAGATCATAGATGAGTAAAGGAATTAATGTGCAACTTTGGTACAGTTTCAAGAAAAACTTTGCCATGTCTAGATGAAATGGGATTGTTTTCCTAATACAAAGTGTTAAACTTTTAAAACACAAGGTTTAAAATTTGAAAGATACTAATACAAAATGTTAATGTAGACATTTGGCTTTGATAATCAGAAAATTCAGACCATTTCATCTTTGTACTGCAAAAATGTACCAGAGAATAAAGAAACAAACAAAGTAATTTGCTGAAGAAGGAACTCAGATACCTGGTGTTACATCTGCTACCTGTGTCTGTGATTATTGAACATGCACTCAGTTTTTTTCTTAAATTTCTGGGAAAAAAATGAATTGCTTTTTTTACAGGTATCTTGGTTAAATGAATGTATTTTGCCTCACTGGAAACAACAGAGACAAAAAACTGAAAACTGCAAGAGCAATGACTTCTAGGATGATGTGACCACTGATGAGTGATTCTGGGAGAAAAAATGTGAGTTACACAGAGCTAAATATTCTTTCAATCACTTACCTATTTCACATATTTATTTAGAATTCAGATTATTGAAATGTACATAAAACTAAGGGAAGGCTTTAACTTTATTTCTTTGCACTTGTGAAAATGGAATCTCAGTGTAAGTAATTGCCTAATGCCCTAGTGCAAAAAGCTAAATAGATACTCTAGTGCTTAAAAAAAAGTAATGATTAAATGCAATTTTACTTTTGAATTATAATTAGTTACATATTGAATGAAAAACAGTCCTTTCTGATAATATTTTTATCACTTAGTCTTGAGATGTTGCAAATTGACAAAAATACAAGAAATGAGCATTATATTGATATATATTAACCTATAGTGATAGTAACATAATGTACCCAAAGAAACACTTATTTTATCATTGGATTCCAGTAAGAATTACTATGGAATAACTAGCCTATAGATAGGGAAAAAATAATTATAAAAAGCTGTTAGATAATACAGATATGTTGCTCTGTTTGTATTACCACCCTCTGTCTTCCTACTCCCAAATCCTTTCTCTTAACACAATTTGGACTCACCTGAAGAGTAAAAACTTGCTTACTTCAAGGTTGTATCTGAACTTTAGGCTTTGAGGATATTCATGTCCAACATTGGTTTGGATGTCACTGCTATCTATAGAGAATACAACACAAATGAAGCTATGGTATGAAAATTTAATGAAAAGCATATTTGGCTCATTAGATGAATGCATGAATAATAGACTTGTTATCAATTGGCTGGCTTAATAAACTGCTCCGTATGTGAAGGAACTGAAGAGTTTTCTGTATTTTTACCTGTACATCTCTATATGTACATACAGGTCTAGGAAGGTCCAGAGTACTTTTAATTTAGCCTTTTCACTTGCCTTCAGCTAACCTTTCAGAAATTCTATATTTTCAAATTAACAATAGAGCAATAATTCTTTAGAATGCCAAAGGGCATGGAGATGTTTGTTCTAAATGCTATGAAGGAAGTTAATTTTTAGTGGGAGCCTGAGGCCTTGAAAAAATGGCAGTCATTTCTGAAGACATAGGTGTCATTGAAGAAAATCTAAAATGCTAGTTTAATTCTGGCACATTTACATTTAACAAATGGGGAAATGAGATACTGAGAGTCTGAGACCATGAAGTCCACTGAAATGAAAAAAAATCATTAAAGGATTAACTGTTTGGGGGAGAAGTAGTTTCAGGGTGTGAAAACTGAATCTTTTTAATCATAAAATTAAAATTTGTTAAACTACATATAGTCTCAGTTCATCATAGCAAAGCAACCATCGTTAGGAGGCATTGCCTCACGTATCTCCTTTAGGTGGCAGAGTACTTTCATAAAATGTATCAGATCTGAAGCAACACACTGCATGGGTCTGGGGCAGCATGTAGGAATATACAGTAGAATAGCCTTTGTTGGTATAACGTGCACAAGCAATATTGTAGAGACTAGGGATGTAATAAATGAGTAAATAAAGCACAGTTTTCTGCTATTCTAATAGTGATTGCATCTTTTGAATTTTGTTCCTGGATTTGATATCTACTGAAGTACATTTTATTTGTCTTCATAAATAAACCAAGACTGAGAGGAAAGCTTCTTCCTTTCTACAGAGCTACCTAGTGGTTTGTTACACTGAAGGTGGAGCCTAGTCTTCGAGATGCACAGTGATAGACACAAGAGGTAATACATAGACATTGAATTTTTTATTAGGTGTTAGGAAAAAAGGTCTTCATAAAGAGAGTGCTCAGATACAGGAATGGTGCTGGCCAGAGAGGTTGAGGAACTTCCATCTCTGAAGGTCTGGGCCCATATAGACTGAACTTATGGTTTTCTTTTTCGTATTTTGTGGACTTCCCAAAAGCAGTCAGTGGATTTCCAGAGAACTGAAGATTGCAGAGTGAAAACAACTGGAATAGATTTAAAGAGACTCGCCTTTCTGTTCTCTACCATGACTTGTTCAGCTGTAGCTGTTTTTCCCTAGGTAACACAGCTATAAAAGTCTGATTTATTCTGAAATAAAAGATTTAATTTACTGTGAAATCTTTAGGAAACCAGTCCCTAAAGAGGATGCAGAAATTACCTTTCATACCATCAATAACACATGAATTCCACAGAGGCATCCCAAATGAAAATGATTTATAGCTTTATCTTTATTACTCCATAAAGAAAGTGTTAAAGCATTTCTGTCTTCAACACCTTCCAGTGGTGGCACATGGTTTCATGAAGTCTGATTCAAACATGCCTTCCTTGCTCTGTTCACCCTCTTCTGTGGTGGAAGCTGTGGATAGAGAAGCCTTGAGGCACTGTGACCCTCCACAAGTTCTCCAGCTCTTCTTCAGCCAAATGCCCCCCCCCCCCCAGCTGCTTTACCACATACTAAAAAGCTTATATATCACAGAAGAAATAGTTATGGTAAAAGTTCTGACTTTTATCATGTTTTGGTTAAGTTTCAAATCTGTTCAAATTCTTCATGGCAGCAAATTTTGCTTTAAATTTAATGATTAATATTTTCAGGAGAGAAAGTACTTTCCAGCTGTGTGTGTCATAGGATCCTAAGGGCATTAACATGCTGGATGTTTAAAAATGCTCTTGGGAACTTGTTCATCCTCTTTCAACAGACTTCTACAATTTATACAAAACATGAGAATATTTCAAATTAAAGTCTGACTGACAAATTTTGCCACTTACTTTTCTCAAGTAGGATCAAAATCTTACTACAGAAATCCCTCCTCTTCAGTTGACCATATCCATCAGTCTGACACTTCTGTATATTTCATAGCATATTACTACTGCCTCCCTCTGTCCCCACTCTTCCTCCCCATCAAAATAAGAGGGTGGAAAGGCCAATAGGCATTGGCCAAGAATTGCATTACTTAGAGCAACTCGCAATCAGTATGATCACTGTTACTAGAAGAGAAACATAGAGCTTTCTACTCTGTGTTTGAAAGCTGGTACTAGCAAAGAAACCACTGGTTTTTTGAACATGAACTTTCCCATCATGCTTGAAGGTGAATTTCTTTTGGTAGACAACCTGATTTAAAAGGAAGTGTCCTCTATTCTGTTCTGAGGAAACTTTTTTTTTTTTTTAGCAAGTACAGTTCTTCGTAACTCAAGAGCTGATCCAGCATATTAAAGATTAATATGGATGATGGCATATCTTGATTGAAAACCTTTCTATGCAACAGTACAGTCTTCCCCTTTCTGCTCAAGACAGTAAAAATGATGAGCCAATCAGCTACTAAGTGGAAGCATCATCAACCTGTGGAGGTCAGATCCACCTCTGAATATATTTGAAATATGCCACAGAAAACAACTTTGTCGAGTCTTACTGAAAGCAATAAGTCTTTCATAAAGTTCCAGCTAAGGCATGTCCTTTCTCTGCCCTCTTGTTTGACTGATAGACCTAGCTCAGTGTGATCTGAATGTTTAGCAGGCCTCCTCTCTAACACTGTAATAAAAAGTCTTGAAGCCTTTCTTGTTTTCATAGTATTCTATGTTCTAATATGTGAAATGTAATGAAACATAGATATTGGAGATCTAGATACTAGGCAAAATGTCAAACACTGTCATGTTGAGTCTGCTGCTACAAAAAACATTAGATTTTTTTTTTTTTTTTTCTCCTTGGTAATATTCAGCTAACCTTGTTTAACACATAGCTGCAGATTTAACAGTCCTCAATTACCTGTTCTCACATTTGTCACTATTTATCTTGATCCAATTTCCATTGCACTATTACTCTATATCATCTCCTTTTATGAAACTCTCAACTTCACTGTGCTGATAATGTCTCTCAGCTTTACCTCCTCGGCAAATTTCATTACCTACTCTCTTCTGTTTACTAAATTATAACCGAAGATGTTGTGGAGGTACTCCACAGTGTTGTTGATTGTCTGTTCACACTCCTTTTAGCCTGATACTTCAACGTGATTCTTTACCATCTTCCTTTAAGAGATCTGATATTTAGATCTCCCTCCTTTCCAGCTTAGCTAGTTCTTGTGATATTACATTAAATGCCTTTTTAAAGAAGTTGCAGCTACCCCAAATGATACATATAATTTTATGAATATTTGAGATTCTGAAATGGGTCTATTCTGTAACAAGTGCAAAATATCAGTGAGGGTCTCCTCCCTTTCCTCACGTAGTTAAAAATGCTGGAATTTCCCTATAGTCAGTAGATTACCAGTACATCAAATGACCAGATACTACTTCAGCACTAGATAAACAGATCTCTGCTTCTATGAAGGGAGCCTGTGTTGATTTAGATGCATACTGTTAGATATTCATATTTAATTTGATGACTCCCATCACAGCATCCTGAAGAATAAACCTTAAGTTTTATTTAGTATTTCACATTCTGAAAGTAATCTAGGATTAATTGTTATTGGCCCTCACTGACAAAAGAAAACCAACCCGCATCCTCCCAGCCCGCGACCTATGCATTTTATAGACCACTAAACCTGCTGGTCTTCCTCCAGCAGCATCTTTCCACTTGACAAGTGTCTTCTCCTACCTGTGGGCTGTAGTCTCACTCCCCTCTGAATCTTGTTTAAAGACCCATCAGTGGGTTCACAATGTCAGTCATGAAGATGTGATTCCCTTTCTTGATCAGGTGGATTCCTCCTCAGCAGTGACGTGTTTGCTTCACCATCCTTAAAGAAGTGGATCTCCCACTTTGCCCCAGATGAACATCTGAGGTCCAGGCTAGGCCCCGACCTGTGCTAAATACTGGAAGAAGATCTGTAACCTGGAATATGACAAGGTACTTGGAATTTCAGTTTCTAAGAGGGGCCACATACTTTGCTTTTGGTGTATCTGCTCTATGAAGCAGAAAGGTCCTAAAAGTTACATTTATATTTGAGGAGGATTTCCAGCAGAGGTAGTGTCCTAGTGCTCTTGGTCTTGGTGAAAACAGGACAGAAGGGGTGGACTGGAAGGAGGCAGGGATATGCCAAGCACCAGCAGGATCTGCTCCCTGAGAAAGTCACAGAGGCTGGAGAGCTACCACTTGTGCTTGAGAAATAGAGGGCTGGAGCCAGTCCCCAGGTACCTGTAGGTAGGGGAGAAATTGTCATTGTTTGAAAAATGAAACCAGTAGAAACTGTTAGAAAGTGGGGAATGAACACTGAAAAGAATGTGACACATACACCTTGCCCGCTATCTGCTGTCTGTGTTGAAATCTGTCAGCCAGAAGTTTTGCTGAACTGAAAAGCCTATCTGTTGGCTTTGGGCTGAAGTTTAGGGCTACCCTTTGTATTGTAACTGCCATGTCATGAAGATTCTGTACCTGACTGCAAGGATTTCCAGGGTTGGAGACTGCAAAAATTTATACACAGATTTGTACACAAAATCTGTTGGATTAAAAGTGTCAGTGATTTCAGTGGAGGACAGAAGCTTTGAATTTTGCTTTCAAAGATTTATAAAATTCTTACATTTCTTTTGTCTGCCACGTGAAAACCAATGGAAAAATTGCTGATTGTTTTGGTTTTTTTGTTTTTTTTCTGGTACATGTAATTGTAACTGTCTGTCCCAATAGCACCATTTTTCATGTTTTTTCATTCCTGCATTTGGGACCAGGAAAGTGCCACACAGGTTAAGCAACTCAAAGCAATTCTTAATCTTTTGGTCTTTGTTCAGTAAGACATTTGAAAATGTTCAGAAGCCATACACTTCAAATGACATCCTGAATCAGGATTCAAGTCAGTAACTAGCATCTTTGGGTTTATGTACAAACAACGTAACATTACAGTTGGTCTAGAAGCCGCCTAGGTAAAATGCTGTGCCACTGCAATTACACAAGTGGTGAATCCCATTTTAATGTAGTGATTATCTAACCAAATGTAAAGTTTAAGGCTTCCACTTTATGTTAAGTTTTATAAAAACCTTTAATTTAGAATTATTTGGTAAGAACACATATAGGCTAATCCAGAGATGATTGAAAGAAACTTAAAAAAAATCCAAATAAGCTGCTTTAGCAATCATGACAATGTTGAATGTAACCAACTGTTGATAAATTCAAAGTTGTGCATAATATAGGAATAAAATTGAGCTAGTTGTGTGCTAAATTGACATGGAAATTCGGTAGACATCTTTGTTTGACTTTCAATCTCAGGTCTAGAAAAAAAACCCAACCAAACAAAATGAAAGATACAAATTTAAACAGTGAATGAGAATACTGGAGTTTCTCTACACAATGAGTGACCTCATCTTGAATGGAGTATGTTGTTCCTCATCTTATCTTAAAGACGGTATTGGAGCACAGCTAGAGGACCTGAAAAGTGCTAACAAGTGCCCATTAATCTGGAATAACTATCAAACTAAAGAAGTGAAACCAACATAATTGTTGAGTATGGAAGAAAAATAAGCATGTTATAAGAAAAAAGTGTAGATATATTGAATTATCTGGAAATGGTCAGTCAAGAAATTCTGTTCCCACTGTTTCATAGCAAATGAATGTGAGGGTGTTAAAAGATGTTGAAATGTGAAAAAATTGCAAAAAGGGAATAAGTGCACTTTCATCTTCTAATTATCTGATAGAACTGTGCTTCAGGAAGCAATTGTAGGCTGGAAGCAAAGATGATTTAGAAAAGGACTGGTAACAACTCGGGGTATAAAAATCATCATTCATTTCAATGACAGCAAAGACTGAGAGGGATGTAAAGCTCTTGCTTCCAGCCTTGAGCTAATTTTTGAATGATATTCTGATCTCTAGGGTACTATGTCATACATTCAGCTACTGGAAGTTTCTTATAACTTTCCCCAAACTTGTGCAGTTGGAAACAAGATATCAGCAATCTAGTTGCATTTCAGTATGGCATTTCTGGTACTTTTAAGACCAGTAACATCTAGTGAAAAATGCCTAGGAAATAATTAGGCTTTTTCATTAGAATTCTCAGCATAGCAAATTTTTTTTTTTTTTATGCTGTTTATAACCATTTAGATAATATAGTATCCTCTTGTGTCTTTCTAGTTTCTGAAGTTTTCAATCTGTTTTAGCAAAGCCAACACGTTTTAGGAACATTACAGATTTTTGATTGTATACTTCAGTATCCATTTTGTTACTGCCACAAGATACACACAAAAGTCTTTCTAGATGAGAGCTGGTGGTTATACCCAGACTTCTCATTTTTAATCCAGAGGAGAACTCTGGGAGTAGCACCCAAGCAAGAGATAACAAGGTCTCCCTATGGGTCCTGGGCACTGCTGGGAAACAAAACTGAGGTGAACTTGCCTTTAGATGATGCAGGATCCTAGGTGATCCAGCAATGTTATTGTCAGCAGGTCCTCCTGGCTCACTTCTGCACACACTCAAGTATTTACAAATGCTAACTCTTGTATATCCACATTGTCTGAAATGGGAAGTTGTACTGTAAATATAAAAAAGCTTGTGCATCTCTAACAGGGGCTATATAACTTCCCATTAGGAGCTCTGCATCAAGGCTGCTATTTTCAGTTAAACTCTAGTCTACATCATCTACATCCAATCAGCAGCCTTTCACCCATTCTAAACCAAAAACTTGCTTTATACCTTAGGATATGTAGTGAATTATGTTATGTCATGAAATATATTTATTCCTTGGGCACATTTAATTTTAACACAGCAGAAGCCAGTATAATAAGTAGAATCACATACATAATGAGAATGTTTTTCTCTGTGAGTTTGGTGGACTCTGCTATTTCAACAAAGTCAAGTACGTTTGACAAAGCATTTTTCAGTCCCTTCCCACCAACAGACAAAATCCACATCAAATTTTTTCTTATACTATGAATCTAATTAGAATATAGATCTCTGTCATCTCAATGTCTTATAAAAATAACAGATCAGATGCTTTGATCACTGTTGTCCTTGATGAAGACAATCTCCTCTGAGATAATCTTTGCTTGTGAAGTACTATAGTACTTCAGAGGAATGCCATAACTATGTCAAATTATAGAAAATGTAATTTGCCCATTGTGATTATGAAAGGGTAATCAGCATCATGGTGCTGAAACACAATTTCTGTCCCTTTCTTACCTTTCATAATTATGTGAAGCTGTGAAAGAAGTAACATAAAAAAAAAAAACCTGGAACACATAGATACAGAGAATGCACTCTCTTAAAGATTTTGTGTCATTCATCATTTTTGCACAATTTTTATTATTCTACTCTGTATTATATACATCAGTCCTTCTGCCTGGAACACCATTCAGGCATTTAGATACATTTGAGATGTTGCAATGCCTTTGCTTTCAGCTGTCCTCTCTGTAATACCTTGGGAGTGAGTATTAGACAGATAATAATCCAGCCTTCAGCCTCAGACTCATTCCTCCTCACATGATAAAAGTTGTAAATTAAACCACGATGCTGAGAAATACTGCAACCAAACACATTTCTATGAAGTGGTGGCTATTTTAAATGAGTTTGGCTTCCTATTGTTATAGAGATGGCCACTAAAATAAGTGTCCATCTGTGCTATGCTTTGTGTCTAGATATTTTGGAGCAGTCAGTGCTCCCTCCACCTTATGGTGTCAAATACAAATATGTATGTGCCTCTACTCTTGAATCAGATTTACTACACTTTAAGTATGATCCTGACCACCTCTGTAATATAAGTTAGACCTTTGCTTGGCCTTTGTTGTTGTAAAGGATGCCAGTGAATGGTTCATTCTCTGTCAAGACTTTTCCAGCACACAGGTCCATCTCAACAGCTCTTATTTAAGGGAACACTTCACCTTAGGGGCTTTTGCAGAAATTTTCAGTCTTTAGGATCTGAATATCACCTTTTTATCTCCTAACATCTGCTGAACAGTCTATAAGATGGAAACATAAAATGCTGCATTTGAATTGGTGGTCAATCAGCCATGTACTCCTGTGTTCTGCCCTCAGATCCAAGTCAGCAGATGGATTGAAGCCCTTCCAAGCCTGTGCACTGCAAGGGCCTGGATTAAATATCTGCAGTCAGCATCTTCAGTCACCTCTTCATTTGCTTATGAAATAATTAAAGAACAGATTATTGTTGGCATTTTTTTCAGTTACCAACCTTTCAATTTGTTTTTTAAATGAATGAAAACCGTGTTTGCCTTATGTTTTGAAAAAGAGTAATCCATATTTATCCACCAGCACAGGGAATTATCAGCCCTGCTTCAACTGGAGTAGAGTTGAATTAGACAATCATTGATCCACATGGTTGACTTACAATGGAAATTAATAGGCACATTTCCCTGAATCAGAATATTTCCTGATAAGATTGCTCAGTCAATGACTCTTGCACTATCATTCTGCAATGACATAAACATAGCATTCACATTTCCTTAATCCCTTACATGTCAGACCATAACAGACACACTTGAAATGTGATAAATGTAATTTCTTTTACTGTAGGGTTTAAAATCTTGCTTCTTTGGAGGTCTAGTCTGACCAGTCAATTTGTGCAAGTGACAACATAGTTTTTAATTAGATGACTCAGTGAGTTACAGATTAAGTGTGTTCACTGCACCACTAACTAGATGACTTTTCCTTGTGCAAGTGGGATCATTACGACTCACACAATGGTGCCTTATGAAATGTCACTGCTATGGCCAGCTAGTTGTGAGAGTTTTTTTACACAGGAAGGTTTGTTGTTATCAGCATAAATATGAACTTTGCTTCTGACTCCTACTAAAGACTATTCCTCCAGGACCCGGCTGTACATTTTTCCAGCCATTTCCTCCTTAGCTATTGGTTAGGAAATGTGACATGTCTTAACATGTCCTTAAATGGATCCTTAGGCTGTCTGGAATCAGGTGCCCTCTGATTCTTAGATGGTGCTGAGTTCATTAAAGCAAGCATAACCTCACTGTTACAGTAGGTTTTGTCATCAAATCAAAGAAACCCTAAATTAGGTTAATGATAACAGTACCTGCACCTGAAGAGACATTCAGAAAATAAAGGGCCAGACTGACATTTTTTTTAATCTTAGATTAAATACAATTGCCCTATTAATGTAGGTGTAGTAAGATCTAGGCAATTTAGGCAGTTTGGTTTCCTTTTTTTTTTTAAATTACAGAAATCACAGTTCATTCACTTTTTCTACTAGCTTCAGGTCCATAATGATAATTACTCAGACGGAAGTAAATAATTGTTTCCATGACAACTGAGTCAGACAAGACTTGAACTCATTCTCTTAGAGCCATAGCAGTACCAAATTCAAGACTATTGAAAACCACTTGTTTTAATAAAGTAAGATGATGTTATTTTGAATAAACACTAAAAATGGATTTGTGAGCTGCATTTCTAGCCTGCTTTGTTACTTTTTGCCATGTTTAAGATTTGTTTCCTTAAATACTGTCTAACCACAGCATAGACACTGTCTGCTTTAAGTAAATCTCCTTCACTTATGTTGTATATTTTCCATTGCTTCCTTCTGACATTTTCCTTCATATGCTAGCAACTGTTCCTTATATTAAATTTTCCTTGCACATAGTTCAAATCCCTTGTTATATATTTGTGGACCAATTTATTGCTTAGTGAAACTCTAGTCTTCATGATTTCACTCTAATACATCACTGTTTATTGATCCTGCATTTCAAAGTGCTGACAGTTTGGATTCTACAGCTGATACCTGTTGCAGGAGTATTGCTTCAGCCACAGTACTGAAGCTTTTTCAGTGCTAGTCAGCTATGTTTGTGCATCCTCTGTCACAATATAAATTACAAACACCTGAAAAATACAGCCTTGCTAACATAATACTTTGTCCGCTATAAGATAACATGTAGCTGAATTAGAAGAATGCCCATTTTTTAATGTTAACAAGCTAGTTTGGAGTGCTGAAAAGAGTAATGGATATAAAGAACATGGAAAGGGCATATGCAAGATATTGAAATTAATTTAACTCTCTATTTAAGTAAGAGAAACATAATCTTGTTTATAAAAATAAGACAGATCTTTTAATTAAATTAATTCCTGATTCCTTTTGAGGGGAAACAAGTCAGCCCATTGTTTTTCCAAGATTCCTTTATTATGTAAGAGACTACTTAGTCAAAGGAGAGTACTATGCTGATGACCTCGTAGGATAAAGAAAACACATCTATGTCATTTGGATGTGAGATAAAACTCTTTAAGTTGTTGCAAAAAGAGATTCTATTATGAGAAACACCTGGAGGAAAAAAAAAAAACAAACTTTAAAAGAAACATTCTATGTTATACACTTGAAGAAGACCGGTATTATCTGAATTTTGCAATTCTGTGAGCTGATGAAACCTGTTGAAAAAACCAAGAGAATGATGAGGTGAAGGTTAGAAAGAATAGTCAATAGCCAGGAACAGTCAATTCTTAACAGAATTTGAGCATAAGAATGTGATATCTGGAAAGATCTAGGTGCCTTTAGCAGAGATATTTTTAGTGAAAGTCAAAGCCATTGTCTCCAAAACTAAAAAATAATTGGCAAAAAAATTGGAAATATAGAGTTTCTTCATTAATTTTCTGAAATAAAGCTTCATGTATCTACATATGACAAACTCATCTGTTTTTCTGAACTCAGATTATTTTATTCATAGCCATTTTACAGGAAAATGCTAAAAACTGAATCAGAGAAAGAGAAGCTTTTAACTACTTGCTTTGCTTATTGTCTTTCTTGACCACATCAGTCTTTATAATCGTGCTGCTTGAACAGACTGCAGAACACGCAGAGGTGAAAAAAGAGGTTTTGTACTTACAAATTTCAGGCAAGCATGACTTAGATAGAACTGATATATTTCCCCAGATTTGATTTATTGAACATACACAGACTTCTCATATGAGGACAGATGGGGTTTTTTAGTTAGTAGGTTAATATTACAGGTGATAAGGGAAAACAAGGTCTCTCTGATTCTCTAATACTTAGATTGAAGGAGGAAGATTTGAAGAAAAACTTAGTGCTTTTTGCAATAACCTTTTTTAGTTTTATTCTGACATTTCTTTTTTAGATTTGAAGGCTAACATACGGGAGATCAGTTACCCTTTGCCTAGACACAGAAGGTCACTTTTGAAACCTTGACACTATGAAAAATTGCTTTAATCCAGACTTTTTATTTGGGCAGGACACAGTTTGGAGAACTGAAACCAAGTGCTGCCTGCATAGCTACCCTGTAAAAAAAGAGTAAAGAAGTACCAACTACATGTAAAGCAGTTGTTCACTTGTCCAAAGACCTTGCAAAAGTTACACTTGAAAATCACAGCTGACCGCGAGATGACTTTCAGTATCTCAATACAAAATATATTTGAGCATTTCACTCCAAGCCCCTCTAGTCAATACAGAGAGCTTGTCAAATTAAGCAGCAAAGTTCAGAACACAATTTCCTTATAAAGCATGTACTACTTATATTTTATGTGATGAAACACACCTAAAACACCATTAGTTCCATTTATCCAGTCCATGTTTACTAGAAGGGAAGCCTAGACAGCTATGACAGACAAAGATACTGGTGACACTTTAAGATGAGATTAATCCCTTTTTTAATGCAATAATACAGATGATTGCTGTAGCTTGTACGTAAACTGCAAATGTAATAATAAACATAGGGAAAAGATAATAAATGCCCCATTATTAATGATGACTATTAGCCAGGGTAAATAGTAGTTGAATCAAATTATCCAGCCATTTTGCTAATACAGGAGCCTCCTTTAAATTCTGTATTTTATTATTTTTTTTATTATTATGCCAACATTGCTTAATATATTAGCTCAGGATTTAATAATCTCCTTGCTATGATTTCTAATGGATGTTAGAATGGGTGAAAATGACAGAATCTAGCTCCAATCTATAATAAACTGAATCTTATGCATACCTGTGCCTATCATATACATTGAATTAATCATCTGCATTTCAGTGCTTCCTTTATCCCTGCATTTTCCAGGTTTGGAGTTGTTGAGGGTTGGGCTTTGTTTGTTTACTTTTCCATTTTCATTTTGTTCTGCCCTTAAACAGTTATAGGAAAACAGAGATTGAAATAGGCACTATTTAGACAAGAATCAGTTCATTAAAAGCTTACCCCAGAGCGACTGCTTATTTTCTTGGCTTTGTTTTTTTTTCCTGCTGTGAAATATATTAGTCAGCAGCCTACTTCATAAAATGCTACACTTCAAAGTTGGCTTCCACATCTGCAAGGGAATAAAATCAAGTGGGGAATGTACAGAGAAATATCTGAATGCATTTGTTTTCCTTTCAGTGTTATTTTTGCTAGATTTTTTCAGTCCCATAAGAAACTACATCTCAACTAACATGTGTGAAGTTTGCCAATTATTACCAAAAAGGAGAAGAGTGGTGACACCATCCAAAATAATGAAATTACAAGTGTTTTACATGATTAATGCTAATAGGATAACTACTAAATTTGCAGGTGTCAGAAGCGTATCTGCCTGTGCTGAGGCACCCACTGTTTCTTAAATCTTTTAGCTTTCACTAACTGTTGTTAGTGAACACTGCTGGATGGTGAGAAGCTCAACATGAGCCCAACAATGATGTGCAAGTGCCAGAACAGCAGTTATATCCTGGACTGCATCAAAAGAATTGTTCCAGCCCGTGGATCATCTTCATGGGCTTCCTCTGGACACTCTTCAACGCGTCTATGTCCTTCTTGGGTTGAGGGCTCCAAAGCTGGATGCAGTACTCCAGGTGGGATCTCACAAGAATGGAGTAGAAGGGGAGAATCACCCCCTGCAACCAGCCCACTGGCTATGCTTCTTTTGATGCAGTCCATGATTTCCATCAAATCAAATAAACTTAGTGTTATCCAAACTGTCTAATGCGACTAATATCTGCTGTGACATTTTACAAGGGCTGAAAGAGGGTAGATTTAGATTAGATATTGGGAAGAAGTTCTTTACTGTGAGGGTGGTGAGACATGGGAACAGGTTGCCCAGAGAAGCTGTGGATCCCCCCTCCCTGGAAGTGTTTAAGCCAAAGTTGAACGGGTTTTGGGCAACTTGGTCTAGTGGAAAGTGTCCCTGGCCATGGCAGGGGGGTTGGAATTAGATGACCTTTAAGGTCTCTTCAAACTCCAGCCATTCTAGGATTCTCTGACTCTATGATTCTATGAGTTCATTAATTGCTACTGCTCATTGTAAGAATCACATTCTACACACATCTGCACCCAATTTGTGAAGATATTCTTGATCCCCCTTGAAATGTTCAGATTCTATTACACTGCATCAGATCATTTCATCTATGACAGTGATGTGATATGCAGTATATTGGTTTATATTGGTTTTCATCATATGAATTGATTTGTAATAGATTGGAATCTTTATTTCCACATAGTTTTTTAAGTATAGCTTGCTGTAAAACTATTGAATTCAAGCAAGATGTAATATAAAAAATTGAAACGACATAAATAAAACATCAGCAGTTGAAAAATCCAGAGAGAAATTTCCATTCAATATCTACACAGCTGTCTTCTATTCAGAGAGAAAGGTAAAGAGAGGAAGAACAGTAAAAGTCAGGTACATTCTGAAATAAATGGTTCTCCTCTGTTTACTGCAAATGCCATGAATATTAACTGAAATATGTAGTCTCCTATTTGTCTCCTGTAGTCTCTATTTTATTTCATTTTGTCTACCTGTGATTCCAACTGAGCTCTAAATTAGCTATTTGTTACATTAGCAGAAATCACAGCCTGAATTTAGAAATGCAAATATTTATTGTTTTTGCATAAATACCTCAAATTTCAAGCAACAGATGCATTCAAGATTAGAGTCTACTCAGAGTTATTCAGTAAACAGGAAAGAAATACCTTGCTCTCTCTGATACTTTTCTTTGTCACATTATTTGTTGATTTTTATTCAGGATGGTACTTGAACTATTCTTACACTCAAGTTAAGAAGTATTTTCCCTAGAAGCCTTCTTAGACCTTCTTGGCATGCAGAAAGCCACCAGCTGTGCTTGAATATGGGATGGCAGTGTTGCTTTAGAGAGCCTCCGCAATCATCAGGGATCATTATGTTTTATCATTCTCATGTTGGCACCAAGGAAACATGGTATATATCTATACAGATTACCTGCTGACATAGTACTGCTACCACAAATTGTAATGCACGTATTTCTCCAGCAGGTCAATGTCTATGCTAAGGGATTAGAAGGTAAATACATCCTCAGTGTGAGACGCATGTATATGGATATTAACTGACGTATTCTTATTTGGAGGAAACTTGTGTATTTGATTTTCCAATAATTCTGTCATGCATGGTAAGAGTCTGTAGCAATTTCCAGTGTCTGAGCCACTCTTAGAAGCTCTCAGTCACACAGGGAGGTCAGGCTGGTCTTATTTTGTCTTTTGCTGTCAATGTTCACCTTCTCAGGAATGAAAGCCATTTTAAATTACATGATTCTATTTTCTTTTAAAAACTCCAACAACCCAACAAAAAAAATCCTCCTGAACAAGCAGAAACAACCTTACCTGATTTGACAACAACTACTTCATGTACTTTGTCAAGTCTAAGTTTTAACCAAAGGCTTATTTATCACCCTCTGAGCACAATTCCGCAAATCATACCATTTCCCAGATGTGTCTGGAGAAAACGAGACAGGTGTTTGGAACCTTTTATTCCTAGTAAGCACAGAAAACAACATTAACATTCATTTTAGTGAACACATTATTCCCTGTAATCAACAAGATGATTTAAAAGTTGGCTCTGAAAAGCAAAAGGCTGGATAGAAAAAAAAAAAGTGTACATAGAGAACCCAATGTTTTGGCCCTTATTTGTGTGAACAGACTTTGCAGCTCTTAGGAAATAGCATTGGATTTTTCTCTCAGTATTCTCCAAAGAATCCCTAGCTAAGTAAAAATAAAATAAGTTATCTTTATGCAGTTATAACAAATGCATTTAATGTTATTTGTCCCTAAGGGTCCTATTAATGAGTGGCTTCCTGATGATGTGTTTTAATCCCATGGCAGTACAAGTTCAGTCACTACCTTTGCAACATTGCAGTAAAATCAGATTAATGGTGCTGAAGTCAATGGTGATGTTCCAAAACCAACTTGTGTAAATCGAGAATCATTGTACATTAGTACATCTTATTTAAATCGTAGCTATATTGTATCTTATCTATATTGTATCTATGCCATCTGCCTATATACTTGTATGCCTATGCTCTATAAAGCCTATGTATTACTACATTACAATAGGACAAAAGCGAAGTACTAAAAAATGCAAAGGACAAAAGGGCTGTGGATGTCAGTTGTAAAGGACCATTTTTTGGGGGAAAAATGTCATAACTTCAGTAGAGCTGGGAGGACAGCCACTAGCTGAAACTATAGCTTCTGCCTAGTGATTGTAATGCAACTCATGATGATTTCTATGCCAAATCCCAAAGGGTTGTTAGTAACAGAGCTTCATTTTATAGCTGTGCAAATAAAAGCAAACAAATATTGCTAAATGTTCCTAAAAAAGAAAGCACTGACAGCTTAGTTTTTCTGGTTGCCATTCAGATTTTATACTCAGGACTTGTAATTTTCAGTCTGAATGTCCATCTTATGGTAAGGATTGGCATCAATGTGTCTGAGGAAAAATGGATAAGGAAAACAGGCCTATTTTCGGTCAAATTAAATCAGCTAACAGGGTCCTAACTCCTTTAATGGATCACTTACTATGAGTCCAGAAGCTGAAAATAATGGGACAGTTTTTACAATTCATGCTAACTTTGGATCTAGTTCCATTTATTTTGGTAGCTCCCTATTCTTACTACACAAATTTTAAGGAAAAAAGGGCATTGTGTAGCCTGAGAAGTCATTTGCTACTCCTGCCATAATACAATCATATATATTTGCTACCTGTGCCGATGGGAGAGTACAAGAGAAAAGGATATATGCTCTATTTCTAGCCTTGTCGTATAGCCACAATGTTCTATCAGCATTCATTTTTTTCTGTTCTTAGAACTTCTTTTCCCAATATGTTAAAACTGAAATTCCAAATAAGCCAAAGAAACAGTTTTTCAGACATTATTCTTTAACCATAAAATATGAGAAGTTTGAATTTTATATTCAAGTACAATGCTGATCTTGCCCTCTAGAGTTATTAATAACAACAGAATGTTCTTTTATTTAGTTTTTCTATGCAGATTCTGCCTTCTGCTGAAGGTACTGTTTATATAATGAGCTCAAACTTAATCAGGATCTTGTGAATAGTCTAAAGAACATTTTATTTGGTGTATTGACATTTCACAGTTTCTTTATTACCCTTTGTGAAATCTCTATATTGCAAATGAAATACCTTTTGAATGTTAAAGTGGTTTTGTTTTTTTTTTTTTTTTCTTTCAATATTTTTTTATGCTGAAAAGGCAATGTCTTCTGTTTTAGGCAGGCTACTTACTCTTTGAGATGGCATGACATGAAACCATTAATTATGTCTATATTTACAGCACTTTGGAATGGTCTCCCAGAACTGTATAGCTCTGCGTTCATATGTCACAATGATACTAATCTTTCAAAATAGATCTAGATGACTGCAAACAGATGTTTATCTAACCCATTTTTTAAACCTCTTAGTGAAGCATATTACACAAAATCCATCCCTATGTTTCATCTGTTTTAGAGTTGGAAACTTTTTCTAATGAGTACTGTGTCTTGTGCTGGTAAAGTGATCCAAATATTTCTTGTCCTCCTCTTCTAAATGCATGGAATAATTTTTCATTGTCCTTCTTATACTGGAAAATGGCTGATACTTCTGCTTCTTCAGGCTTCAGATTAACCTTTTGGATGGAAGACAGAAAGCAAGCTCTGTCTTGTTAAAACTTTGAGAAGAGTTTCCAATGTGTTGATATGAAAAATGTACATATGTATCACTGTAGATAGGTATAGATATGAAAGTTCAAAGGGTAAATAAAAGAAAATGGTGCCCTGGATGATAGTCTGGAAACTAAGGATAAATAGAGACATTCACTTTCCTCCAAGCTGAAGCTTATGGCACACATTTCCATATCTTTGCCTGTTTGAGGAGCCACATATTCTTATGTTTTGATTATACTCTTATATATTCAGAAGCACAGAATAGAAATCTAATGGATTAGAACTGCTGAAAAAGTCTGAGTAATTAAGACAGGAGAACATTGTGGCCATCATAGCTGTGTCCTTGTACAGGACAACAAACTGTGAAATCCAGGTGGATCAAACTCCTTGAAAGGAGCTGGTGAAGTTCTCCAGAAAGCAGGGCTTGGTCTGAATAAAAACACCAAACTTTCACTCCCTAGGGGAATTCTGGAAAAAAAAGTCAGTCTGTCCAATCATTGGAATGTACTGGAAAAGTGGTTTTGTTTCTGGTTTTGGTGGGGTTTTTATTATTATTAGTATTAGTTTTATTTATTTATTTATTTTGGGTTGGTTTTTTTTTGTTGTTTTGGTTTTTGTTTTGGTTTGGTTTTCAGTAGGAAAACTTAAAGGCTTTACTAGATATAATAAAGAAGGAACAATTATTGAAGAAGGGAAAGATAAAGAGAGTCAGTGAAATTATAGGTTTCACAATCCTTAGACTATAAAAAAGAACAATAAAAAGAGATAAAACAATAGAGTGGACTTCAATACATTCAGTGAATTGACAGATTAGGGTTTATGGGAGAGCAATCTACACAAAGACTGATAGAGAGAACCGGTAGTTCCTTAAAAGATGTATGTTAAGGAGGATAATCAGGGCTGGCCAATGTGCCTAGAGAATTTGCACACAACTCAAAGAAGAGTAAAAGGAATGATCAGAGATCCAAAAGAAGCCTAGAAGAAAAGAGAGAAAAATGAGGTTTAACCTAAAGATAAGGAGGCTAAGAAAAAAACACAAAGTTAAAACAATGGAGAACTGTAATAAATGTCTTGGAAAGCAGTGGTATCTTTATAAATTTTAATCTTTAAGAAACAAGAGTATAGATACAGTCTGCCTTAGGCAAAGCAAGGAGGGTGAATTCAGCTCTGCAGCTCTGTATCTGCCTCCCTTTTCTCTTTCCTTGACTAATGGGCCCAGCTCTGTTAACTTATCCTCAAAAACCATACCTCTCCTCCCTTTTACGCACTAAGGTTTCCCAGTACTACAGTTGGAGCCTCATGGAGAATAGTCTTTTCTTTTTTCACATACGAAAGAGCTGTTAATGCCACAAAGAAATAACATTCACCCTTTCTGCACCAGTGCAGAAAGTCAGATATGCAATGTAAAGTGTTGTGCACAGTTTAACCTTCATTTCACTGGGAGGTCATCCCAATATTTCATCACTACATGCTTGATTCCAGCAGTTATTAATAAACATGCTACACAGAGAAATAAATGAAGTGAAATATTATTTCAGTTTGCTATAACCTCTCAGTAAAATACTCCACAAGTGTTTTTTCACCAATCAATTGTGCAAATATAAAGATTTTATCTAGAATGTATTTCCTGGCTGGTTGATAGGAACATAAAAGGAGGCATTGTCAAACCCTTAAGAATTCAAGCTTAAAAGTTATCTGCAACGCAAATTATCTAGACTATCTGTGCCTCCTTCGCCTTCCTCCCACAATAACAAATTAGAATGGTTTGATTTGATTTGTTTTGAAAACTCCATGCTGGCTGGTTCTTACCACATTATTATTATTACTGATTATGTAATAGTCTCATTCCAGCAGCCCAAGTGATGCTGAGCCTCCTGAGCTTCTCTGTGAGATCCTTCTCTCATTTTAAAGATGGATCAGATGTTTGCCTCCCTTCAGTTCTCACTACCACCCATCCCTCATGTGGTACCAAAGATACAAATAAATGATGTGGTGACAAGCCAGCTACTCCTGTAAGTACTGCAGAGTGAATATCAGCTGAACAGATGAGTTTTTATACCAGTATTTCTTAAATAGTCCTTAAATGCCTTTTCTCTCTTTCTTCACTCTGTATTTATTGAACCTCATTCTGACTTTGGGTCATATGTCACCTTTGCAATGAGGCCATATAGAGTAAGCAAACAGCACTGTAACTTTCCATGTGTCTCTAGCCTTTTGCCAGACTATAGCCTTACTTTACTGATCTCTTTCACACATTCCTTGGAACAGTGAGTGTTCTTCACAGTCATTTTCTCCCAAATTACCATTTACCTTTGTATCCTCAGTCAGTTCCTCCTAATTAGCTGGAAAGAAAGCTGAAATAGTCATTCTTCTAGCTGACTTCTCTAGCTCCTGGGGGTGGGGAGTCTTGATGGCTGATTGTACTGCTGTAAAATTTTCCTAAAGAAATCTCAAATTCTCCATCACCATCAGATAAGGTCTTTATGACACCTCTTGTTTGTTCAAAAACCTGCCTGATTAAGCTGACTAGAATATACGATCTCACACGTTGTGCCAGAAGTGCTTTTATTCTCCCACGGGTCTTGCTTTTTATACATGCTGTACAGATGAGGATAAGGCTGAGGTACCAAATGCTGCCTTTGCCTCAGTCTTTAATAGTTAGACCAGTTGTTCTCTGAGTGCCCAGCCCCCTGAGCTGAAAGACAGGGTTGGGTAGCAGAATGAAGCCCCGAGAATCCAAGAGGAAATGGTCAGTGACTTGCCACACCACTTAGACACACACAAGTCAATGGGGCCATATGGGATCCACCCAAGGGGACTGAGAGAGCTGGCAGAAGTGTTCACCAAGCCACTTTCCATCATTTACCAGCAGTCCTGGCTAATCAGGGAGGTCCCAGTTGACTGGAGGTTAGCCAATGTGAAACCCATCTACGAGAAGGACCAGAAGGAGGATCCAGGGAACTACAGACCTGTCAGCCTGACCTCAATATCCAGGAAGGTTATGGAACAGATCATCCTGAGTGCCATCACATGACACATACAGGACAACCAGTCAGTTAGGCCCAGTCAGCATGGGTTTATAAGAAGCAGGTTTTGGCTGAGCAACCTGATCTCCTTCTATGACAAGGTGACCTACTGAGTGGATGAGTCTGATCCACAGACTGTGGATGCTGCCTATCTGGACTTCAGTAAAGCTTTTTACACTGTTTCCCACAGTAATCTCCCGAAGAAACTGCCTGCTCATGGCTTGGATGAGCATCTGTATAGAATGCACTGTATAAAAACTTGTCTTGATGGCTGGGCCCAGAGAGTGGTGGTAGATGGAGTTAAATCCAATTGGCAGCTGGTCACAAGTGGTGTTCCACAGGGACCGGTACTGGAGCCAGTTCTGTTTGATATCATTATCAATGATCTGGACAAGGGGATTGAGGGCACCCTCAGTAAGTTTGCAGGTGACACTAAGTTGGACAGGTGTGTTAATTGGCTTGAAGGTAGGGAGGTTCTAAAGAGGGGTCTGGTCAGGTAAATGGGACAAAGACAATGATATGACATTCAAAAAGGCCAAGTGTCAGCTCCTACACTTGGGTCTCAACAACCCAGGCAACACTACAGGCTTGGGGAAGAGTGCCTGGAAAGCTGCCCAGCAGAAAAGGACCTGGAAGTATTGGCTGACATCCAGCTGAATATGAGCCATCAGTGTGCCCAAGTGTACTTCGTACTGGTGAGGTTGCACCTTGAATACTGTGTTCAGTTTTGGGCCCTCCACTACAAGAAGGACATTGAGGTGCTGGAGCAGGTCCAAAGAAGGGTAAGAAAGCTGGTGAAGGGCCTAGAGTCAAAGTCTTCAGAGACATGTCTGAGGGAAGTGGGGTTCTTTAGCCTGGAGAAAAGGAGGCTAAGGGGTGACCTTATTGCTTTCTGCAACTACCTGAAAGGAGGTTATAACAAGGTGGGGTTCAGTCTCTTTTCCCAAGTAACAAGTGATAGGACAAGAGGAAATGGCCTCAAGTCACACCAGGGGAGGTTTAGGTTGGACATAAGGAAAACTTTACCCCCAAAAACTGTTGTAAAGCACTGGAACAGGCTGCTCAGGGAAATGGTGGAGTCACCATCTGTGGATATATTTAAAAGACTTATAGATGTGGTGCTGAGGGACACGTTTTAGTGATGGGCTTAGCAGTGCTGGATGGTTGAGTTGGTCCTGACGATCTTAAAAATCTCTTTTAACCAAAATGATTCTAGGATTCTATGACTCTGTATGTTCTTACTTACATGAATACATGATCTACTTTCTTAGTGATGTTCAGGTTCATGTTATTTGTGCAACAATTCTCTCTGCTAGCCAAAGAGTCATAGCTGGCTACTGTATTTGCCAGAACCCAGGTAACTGTTGAGGTAAGAGAGCTCTGTGTGACTTGGTGAGGCTAAGACTCCTACTCCTAGTGGCTAGGGTACCAAACTGTGAAAGAAGTCTAGCGCCTTATCTCTGCTGAGAAGAACTTGAGGATATTTTACCTTAAAGAGCTATTGAAAATAAAAAAAACACCAAAAATACTAGTTATCTTCACAGCAATTATCAGAGCCTAGGGTTTATACTCGGGGCTAACATCCCCTGTGAGGGATCTCAGCAGTTCTGGGCTTGGTTTAACTATCCACTTATCTCTGCTTGAGAAACCTGGGAACTGACTGCAAAGGAGCCTGATGTTCACAAGTGCTTCCATGAATCCCATCAGTTACTTTAGGCACAATTTGTAGCCCCTAACCATAAGATACATTCATTTTTCATTGAAAATAGTCCAGCATCCACATTACATCCAACGTTGTCAAAGCTCTAAGTCAGTTGAGATACTGTTCAGAGCTTGTGTCAATGTATGTGAGAGAGAGAAACGGGGGAAAAAAATGATGGAGATGTTTTCCTTTTTTAGTGTTGTTATTGATCTCTCAGACTTTTCCATTTGGAGCAGATGCCACATTTTCATCTGGGATTAAATGGGTCTCTTAATTTCAGACCTAACATCTGCTCTTACTTGACTGAAGACCTGCTCAGTGACTAGACAACAGTTTTCTTGCTGTGTGAGAGACAGAAGATAAGTCTGTCCTTTACTTACACTACTGGGAAGCTTTTCCCCTTTGCTTCTTGAAACTATTACAGTTGCTACAGATTGGACTCTTCTGTGTTAAAAAGAAAAACCTTCTCCTTTTCCAGGTCAAGTATGATGAAGTGACACCCATATTATTCATATGTTCTCAATAGTCACATTATGCTAGATATTGCCTCTGAAGATTAAAAAAACAGAATGCTGGTTTAAAGATGAAACCAGGAAGCAATTTTCAGAGTCCTCTTAAGGTCATGCTTTGAATTTTAATTCTTACAAAAAGAAAATGAATCACATCTGAGACTTTTTAGTTTAAAGATCTTATCACTGGAAGGGAACACAATTTGAAAGAGTGAAGGTAAAGCATTTCTGAATAGTTATGATTCAGGCATGGTAAGGAAATGCCATTAATTTCAGAGTATTTATGATGCTTCATATGACATTAATGAATCTGTCTGGAGGTTTTTTATTTTTTGGCAGGAACAGTAATCATTTTAAGTAATTTGGGTTTATAGTACAGCAATGTGTTTTAGAGGAATAGGAATGAGACTGTAAATTGTTGTGAGTGTTAGTGGATGTGGATTAAGAAATTTGAACGGGACAGTTTTGTCTTTATAGAGACATGCCAAGCCATCCCTTTGAGAGATTGTTCCTGTGCTCCTCACTTCAGGTGGCACGTGCAACTGCAAAACGTCAGACAAGCCTTGGAGCTGTCAATTTTATACAATGCTGTTCATTCACCTCCTGCACTCTGGCACCCCCAGCTTTTAACACAGTAATGTAAAGGAAGGCATATTAAAGACAAAATAAAGTGAAGTGTTAATGGTAAAGACCTAAAGTCAAATGGATGAGAGCTGTTTTTTTTAATACAGAAAAAACCCAATTCATTGCAATGCAGAAGCTGGTGAGAAGGAAAACAGCAGGTTGCCTGCAATTATGGTTACATCAGCTCCTGTGTAAGCAGGGAGGGATCAGAAGCCTGTAGAGCAAATAGCAAGTTGTTCAAACTCAACTTACAGGAAATGGAAAAAATGGCTGTGAATAGGCCAGATGGTTCTTCTAAGAGGCTGTTGAGTGGAGCAGCAGTGCCATTTAACCCGCTTCACTAAACAGGAGCAGGAGTTTAAGTAATCTCAGGGTCCTTGCTGAATACTGTCTGTCCTGGTTTGCATGATAACAGAACTGTTCTGTTCAGTGATTTTACTTTTCAGCTCAGTTCTGCTAACTATCTGCACTGTCTGAAGTTAGTGTGTTTTCCCAGGAAGTGTCTGCTTCTGGCAGTGATAACACCCCATGTTCAGAGTTAGTACCAAGGGCTGGTGTATAGACCAAGGCCACTGCTGGATCTTGTGCACCAGGTTGTGGGGTGCAGAAAGTAAAGAGCCACACTTGCAGGGAGGATTAGACAGGACAGGTTACCCCAAACTGACCAATGAGGGATTCCATCCCATACACATCATATTCGGTATAAAGCTGAGGGATCACGAGGGCCCTGCCCTGTTTGGCTTGGGTCTTCTTCCAGCTTCTTCCTTGCTTCTTCCATGGCAGGCGTCTGAGGGGGACTCTGTCCATTCTGCCTTCAATCCCAATCTGTCTGTTCCTGAATCTGGTACCAGAATCCAGCTCCTGAACACAGCTCCTGTCTGCTGCTGAGTCCATCCTGGGACTGCCTCAGTGCCTGCTCCACAGCACCAGTGGTGATGGTGATGTAATTACCATCAGGTGGATTTAATTTGATACTGTTTTGTATATATTTGTATATATTCCATTTTTATTACTGTTATTTTAATTTTCACTGAAGCTGTTCTAGTTTCCTTTTCTAATTGCTAAGTCTCTCCCCCTTACTCCCTTTCTCTTCCCTCTTGGGGGGGGAGGGGTGCAGGGCTTAACAAAAAGCATCTATTACAGGTCTAGTGGGCTGCCTGACCCCAAACCATGATACTGTCCCACTCACCTCTGGTCAGCTCAGGAAGCAGCATTACTAGTGTTTGTTGTTGAGCTGTGGTTTCTTGACATGTGTATACTGATTCAGAAGCAGTGAAGAATTATCTCCTCCAACACCCACACCAAGTTTCTGAGCTCTAAACTGACTCCCAGCATTCAGTCCCTGCTGACAGCAGCACCTGTGAGGCCAGGTGGTTCTTGGACTTCTTTTCACTTTCTCCATCACCACCTCCCTGCTTCTTTGGGCATCACAGGCTTGCAGTCTCACACTTGTGGCCAGATGCACAGCAATAGCTAGCAGCACCAAGACTTATCTGCTCTGTTGGCCAGCAGACAGGTGGGGATTCTCTTCATTTGACACACCTCTGTCCAAACTAAGCACTTCCAAAAGCATGTGGCTATTTTCAATACCTAACTAAGCACGGTTTAATACATCTTGAACAGGATTAGTCCTCAAGGGTCTAGTTTTTAAAAAAAGTGAAGAGCAACTTGACTTTTCCTGCAGCTACTTTTCCTGAAAGTGGAGTGCTCAGTGAACAAGGCCTCCAAATCACTAGGTACTTTTGGAAATCTTTAGTGTGGACTTGTGATTTCTTAAGGATGTTTAACCTTCCCAGTGATGGAGGTGTTGTCTTGTCCGTCTCTGTCTTCATGTTAGCACTGTTTAGCTCAATTATAGTCAGTGCAAACAAAAATGACAGCCTTTAGCTACGGTAAAACAAACTGTCATCCAGAAATAAAGTTCTCATTGCTCTGAGCCAAATTTTGAAACCACTTACAGCAATGTATTTTCTGATTCACTCAAGCTGCTGCAGTTATACCCTTGGTGAGACTTAATTTTCATAAACATCTCCAAGAATAGTAAATTATTCATTATCAAGACCTTTTAATTAACCACTAACATCTTATCAGTTCCTCTCTCTGCTCTGCTGAGAGAAAAATAAGAGTCTATTACACCAGAGCAAGAAAAGAATAGCTGTTTGGCACCCAAATTCCATTTAATTCTATAAATGCTAAGCATCATTCATAACCTATGTTTAGAAACCTTAGTTCAAGATTCAGAGCTATATGTTCAGCTCTAGTAATTTACAGTTTCTCTCCTGTTTTTAGCTATGATAGCAATGGTTAATTTTACCTCCATGATATCTATTAAAACAAACCAGAACAAAACATGACTGTTGTCTCTCTCTAAACTATTGTAAAGCAGGAATAATCTGCTAAAAGCACTAGATGTGCCTTAATCTGAATTAGTCCACATGCATACCACCTTCCTGAAAATGGGTAATCAAGGTGGAAGCATGCAATATTCCCCAGCACAGATCATCATATTCATGAGTAAGAGGTCAATTTGTCAGGTGAAGTGAAGAAGCTGAGAAAAAATCCCACATCGAATTGCTTCAAAATTAAACACTCTTGCTTTTCCTCTTTTAAATAAAAAAATCCACCTAAGCAATCAGTTGTGGACAAACTTAGAGGATGTTTTAATTTTTAAGCTTTTTAATGTACTTTAAAAATAAAGCCAAGCTGCTTTTTAAACACATGCTGTTTCAAAATGAAAAGTCAAACTCTTTCTACCAAAATGTGTAGAAGTAAAATGTTTATTAAAAAGCAATATGTTTTATTTTGGTCAGAATTCTCTGCCCAGTTTGAGTAGAATTCTTATTTATGCTTTGTGATTCTAAAACTGCCTTTTTCAGCAGATAGGCTATTCTTGACAAAAAAACTCAAGCAATCTTCCTTGCTCCTGTTCCTCTGCTTCAGAAGATAGGATATTTTGTTGACATCATCTTAACAACATAGATATAAATTCCATATTTCTGTCAAAATTAATGATCATAGCCTACATTTTTGTGGGCCCCCCCCTGGATTATGGGACTTTTCTAATGAGCTGATCTGATTCAGCTTGAGGCATAATATCATCAGAAATCCCTTGTGAGTTTGCAAATTGTCAGATAGATGAAGAAGCTGCTTGTGTTTGTGCTTATGACTCCTATGTTATTTTTAGGAACTGTCACTGTAAAACCCTCAAAGTCATTACGTCTCTTCCATGTTTATCTTTACACAGAAATGTAAGTAATTAATGCTTTACAAATGTGTATCTGCTATGGAATCTCATTAAAATGTCTCTTGTGCATTTTCAATGCTCATCTCTGTACACCCTAGTTATTCTTTCAGCAAAAGCTGGTTTTCCCCTGATGGGAATACCAACTGTGAAAAAAAAAAAAAATTTCACAAAAACAACCAAGCAAAACAAAACAAAACTAAAAACTCCAAGCAAATTAATTTTATATAGATTATGGACCCACTTCATTAAAACAAACAAACAAACAAACAAACAAAAAAACTAGGCAGGTGTTTGGAAGCACTGATAAACTTTGAATCTCTAAGAGTCTCAAAAAAGATGAACTGTCCATGTGTTACTTTACACATTACATTTCTCTGAATAATCTTTCTGTGCTATTATAAATTTAATAAAATTAAAAAGCAATAAAAAAACCAAAACAAAACCCAACCAACAAACAAACAGCAAAACCCAAAACTGAACCCCCTCAAATAACAAGGTAGAAGTCTTGGATCCAGATTAATCCAGAAGTTTTAGCTGCATTCATTTCATTTGATGATTTAACTGTGAATGAGACCCCTGATCACCTTTGCTGAGCAAGGCTTTTTCATTAATCATCAAAAGAGTTTTATCTTCTAAGGACTGGACATTCAAATACACCAAAAGGTGGAAAATAGAAACACGGCTTGATTTTTGTAAGTGAGAACTGGTGAGGTATTTCTGATATCATATGATATATTAAGGTAAAGACCTCTGAGAATATGATCCTTACTGTAAACATCTCTTTCTAAAATCAGATGTATCTTCCTGCCATACTTACATGATTAAAAAGTAATAACAAAGTTAAAAATCATTCTCCTAAATAAAAAACATTCAAAAGTCATTTGATACATGCAGTCTTCATCCTGTGGCTAGCAGAGCTGCTAATGGTCATTTCAGTGTATTGTGGAGAATACACAAAAATATATTTAAAAGCACATAGCCTAATTAGTGCCCTCACTAGGATGTCTGAGCAAGAACACTTACTGATTGCCATCTTTGAATCAGATCTCAAATAGCTGCTTATATCAGCCAAAAGAAAAAAATCATTTCAGCATAAGGAATGGAAGTTTCTTCATTCAGTGACAAGAAAATACCAGTAACCATACTTAGTTGATGTTCTGTGTGTGCTTAGAAAAAGAGGAGATTTGATTCATCAAGTTTATACTAATTAAGAAATTACTTTCATCTACTGATAAGCCTTAATGTGTCATCCTGGTACTGTTCATTGATTTGCCTTTCCAAATACTCATATATAAGTCAATGAATATGTACTGGTGATGGACATCACCACTGTTGGACTGGATCTAAACTATAGGCTGACCCTCTGGATTTTCTGAGGTTGTATCTTGTTCTTTTCAAACTCTTATTTGAGCTTTTTGGGCTTGTTTTTCTGTTGTTGTGTTGTTGTTGTGTTTTGGGTTTTTTTTCCCTGAAAGGTTAGTGATGCCTTTTCTAGTTTATTATTTTTGGGTTGCCAGGTATAGCTCTTTGAAAGCAAATGGCTAAGTAAGAACTGACAACCTTCTGGAAAGTACTTTGACGTACTTGACAATCCTCAAAATAGACTGGCAATAATTCAGTTCCAAAAGATTTATAATACTCTGAAATCCAGTTTAGTCAAGGAGACTTCAAAATAGGAATTCATTAGTACTGTGGCCAGAGTACAGCTTACTAAATGAAGGAAACACAGAAGGTTAATGAAATCTCTTACATGTTGATGTAACATTAAAATCTTTATGAGAGCATCAAATTTTGAATATTACTGGCAGGCCAGCTTTGTACTTCCAAAGGTGAAACAATAAAATAAATAAAGTTTTCAATAAAAATTTCATTAGTTTATAGACTGAGATCTGCAAATAATTTCTGCTGATTAAGTCTATTTTCTCTGACTACTTGTACAAGAAACCCTTTATGTACTCAAGAGTCTCCCAAAATGTGGGGTTTTAGCTTGAAAATGAGATTAAAAATGTCACAACAACAATAGAAGTTCTTGTACAGTGTGGATGGCACAGATGATTGCTAATGGAATCCAGCACACAAATATTCACAATCAGACCAGTGCATTGTATGTGATGGAAATGACTGAACAACACAAATGGCACATTCTTGGCCCTTCCATAGGAAGAACTAGATGGTCCATGGTCTTTTGGACTGCCTTATTTTTTCCCATTTCTAAAGTTGATTGGACATGATTTATTGCCACTACAATGTAAGAGATTCAACATATGAACAACAAGCCTGAAACAAAAGCTCTGCAGGATTGTTTGCTCACCAAACTCAGCACATAAAAAAAGGGAAGGAATAAGTGCAGACTTAAAACCGTATTGCTCAAAAGGTTTATTTAAAGACTCACTCTAGACCTTGCTCAATAAAGAATTTTACAAGCCATTATCAGAAAATGCATATTTTTGTCCATTCTATTGATCTTTCCACAGTGTGTACAGCTGCTGAAAAAATCCTCCAAAAGTGACCCAAAGAGAGTTTTAGACATGTTTATGCTCTCTGATGGTTGAACACCCAGGGAAGGATCCTCATCTTCATACTTGTGTTTTCAGGTGCTGGGATGCAGCTTTGTTATTTCTCCCTTGCTAACACTTTCTGACTGAGGTGCAGAAGCTCCTCACTGAGACACCAAGTATTAACATACCACATGCAAGGAAGATGAGCCTCTGGGGCCAGTGCTTTCCCCATAGTGACAGTGGACCATTTTGCTCCATAGTAGGATTCAGCTCACCAGATGTTTTGGGCCTTTAAATCTGTTCATGTCTAAGCATCTGACATTATTGTGGGTGCTCTAAAGTAGATGATACAGCTAAAGTAGATGGCAAATACATAGGATATCAATGCCTTTCTGGGGATATGGTAGAAAGCCACATGGGATATGACAGGGCTTCTAAAATGGAAGCAGAAATGAATATTTTAGCCCCTGATTCACTCTTTGGGTGCCTACATCTGAACTAGTCACCCTGAACTCCCTCATTTTATTCATGGTTTATTCATTTACAGGTACACATTTAGGTCTATTAACTTTAGTACAACTAAAGGTCCGGGGGACTCTAGCACCCCAGATTTTATCAATGAGAGTTGTTAATACTCAAGATCTTTGGATGTTGTGCTAGTCTGCCACTTGTTTTGGGACCTTTCTTTTTCTTTGCAGTAAGCACTCACCCAAAAGGAGACTGTGAAGATCACCTAGTTCTGCCCAAAACAGTTTAGCTTAATTTAGTAAGTCTTCAGTACAGCTTAGGTGCTATTTCTGTAGCTCCAGAGGTAATCAGTGGTGTCTCCTCCTGTGTGGAAGTGCCATGAGGATATTTTTAATCTCGCTAGTTGAAGAGGAATTATATTCCTCATTCTCATTATCTCAGTCATTGTGGTTTCTTTGGTCTTTGACTTTGCTTTTTATGTGTAAACTTTCCACATCTATAATCTTTTAATTCTTTATTATCTTCTGGTTCTAGCTGCTTGTGATTAACATCAAAAGAAGAAAAGATGACAGAGAATCGCTGAGTATAGCAGACTTTTAAATCTCCTAACAAAGTGCTGGTTCCAGTTTCTTTGGTAATGAATAAAATAATAATATTTCATGGACACGGGAGATGAAAATTATCCCCATTCAGGAAAAAAAAAAAAAAGTAATGGAAAATCACAGAAAAATTGGAAAATAAGGTTTCAGATTGTGCATTCAAGAAAGGCAGGATTCAGCCCTTTGGAATATTGTTAATTTATGTACTTGCTTTAAAAAGTACATAGCTTGTAAAGGTGTTAATTCAATATAGCACATTCTGCCTCATGAGATTTATTTAAGTGAAAATGTCATGCTGGTTATATTTAAATTAAGAGTTAATTATAACTGCTATTTTTTAGATTTGATAGATCACTATGAGTTTATCTCAACTACAGGCCACTGCAAAACATGCTGTTAGATTTCAGCTTTTTTGAGTGTCAAGACCTATTAGGGCCTATGTGTATACACCTACCTTCTTGTTACCCCACAGAGAACAGATGTGTGCAAAAAAACTAGAGCTAGAGAAAATCCAGCCACCACCCATGAATGCTTTTAATTTTGAAAGGAAGTGTATTTGTGCTCCAGACCAAAAGGAAGGGCAAGTTTACCATCATGATAAATATCCCACTGAGGATTTTGAAGGCGTAATATTTTTTTCCCCTCAATATTTTATACTGTTTAGGTAGAAGGTACAGGGAGCTGATGAAGGCTGACAGCTGATAGATCAGACTTCAGGCATTCAATGAGAAATCTCACCAGTCAGGAATAGCCACCTTTTGTTCCCCACACAGTTAATGGAGAGAAGACAGCAATCCAGGTGCCCCTATCTTAAGATGAAAAAAAGTCAGAAGTTTTTTGTTTCCTTGTTGTGGGTGGAATTAACTTTTTTGGTAAGTCATAGGAGAGAAAGGAGTTTGCATCTGGCAAATTAGTCATGCATTCTGTTTTACTTTAATTTTATCTCCTATGTCAAGGATGTAGAAGTAAACCAAAAGCATTTGCTCCCTGCAAATTTAATGTCATGATCAGTGGAAAAGAGACATAAATCCAAATTTTCTTCTTGTACAAGAGAATTTATATTTGGTATTACAAACCATCTGGAAAAGCTGAGAGATAATCACTTATTATTTGTTTGCTATTATTAGATCCATCAAAGAGAGGATAATGATTTTTTTAATGAAGAGAAAATATTATAAATGTAATTTTGGGAGAAAATTTTGTGAAAGAAGAGTGAGGAAAAAAAGCACAATTAACCAAACACAAAACCCCCAAAACACCTACAAAGCCACTGCCTTTCCTCATAAGGATATCAAAAAGCCTCCTACCTTTTGTTCTGTACATTCCTGATCAAGTTCCCATTTTGCTACAATGGAAGAAGTAGACAAGGCCTTTTTCTGTACTCAATACATATAAAAATCTTTTCAGGATCTGGTTGAAATCATCACCACTCTGGAAGAAGTAGACAAGGCCTTTTTCTGTACTCAATACATATAAAAATCTTTTCAGGATCTGGTTGAAATCATCACC